>JBBPNZ010000961.1:0-12277 GCA_038091195.1 Phylloporus rhodoxanthus
AGTGATTGTTTTTGCCTTGCTCCACAGCTCTTCATTTTCTTCTGGAGTAAGTTCCGGTGAGAGATGCAGAAATGACATCTTCCTGAGGAGTACCTACAGCATCCTTGATCAGCTTCTGAATGACTCTAGATCTCCAGTAAATATCCGGGGACATCCTTCATAAGTCATCGCGCATGTTCATATCAAAAAGAAAATTCCACATTTGGACATCTATACCATGAAGAGCAGCGAGCTCTTCAACCGTCATCCCTTGCGCTTGTGCAGCAGCTTGTCCTCGTATCCATGAAAGAGCTCTATGCTCAATCTCAATCTAGTTTTGTTAGAGCAGGTAGTAGTTTGGTGCCTTAGATTTGTATAAATAGAGATTGGTGTAAGATGGAGGAAAGAGGTCACATCGAAAAATTTCCCAGCCTTGATTGTGAATGGTACAGTTACAAGTTTCCTTGTAAGTCACCAAAGGGAAAGCCCAACCAGCAGCCTCATAGTATTGAGCTATGGTTTCTCCACAATAGCATAAGCTATTAATGGGATAGGGTGCATTGGACTCAGTTAGTTGAATCTGAAAGGGCATTACCATTCGTGGGGAGTGTGCCACTTGAGGCAACTCCAGATGCATCTGCATCAGGGGATAGTACAGTTTCATTTGGTGTACTTTGAGGCGACAGGGAGCAACTTCAATGTGAACTGGAAGAGTCGGTTGGTATATGAGTGGACATAGGAGAGGAGTGCTGCGAAACTGTGCTAAAGATTGAATCATACTCTCTGATTGGACGTGGAGATAAAATGGTTCCTTGTCTTTCAAATAGAGGATTGCCTTGCAAAGGCAGTCACAATCCCATGGGTAAGTCAAAACCCACTCGCCTGTCCTCATGATTGTCCATTCCATATGTTCATCCTCTCGATGATGAGGGACACCAGCCTGAGCGCCAAACATGAGCATTTCCACAATATTGGCTCAGTGTGGGATTGGGTGGATGATCTGGGGAACGGGAGGTTCATCAAATCAGAACTCCACCAAATCTTGAAGTGGAAGGTGCAGTGGTTCCAGAAGAGGACACGGCAATTGGTTCTCTTTGTCCGACAGGGATGAAAACTGGAGTGGGAGACGGGACAAGGATGGGACTTGCGATGGGGACAGGGATGAGGACATCATTGCAATGAGATTCATAAATAGAAGGATTGTTGTCTCATTGTTGTTTAACGGTAGAAGCTGAGATGGGTAATCCATAAGAGGAAGGTGGTGGAGTGGAGCGAATGACAGTAAAGAAACTAAATGGATGATTTTGATGATCAGCTAAACTGTCATCAACTCCTCGTCATAAAATGTCTCTCTCACCGTAATGGTGGACTTCTCCTTGTTCAATACTGCCTTAGCAGACAGGACAAGGGATTTGAACAGGAACTCCTGGAGTAACTATTCTGTTGTCAAAAATGACTTGTGGAACAGTCTTGTGAATAATGCAGTACCTTGGAGGACTAGGACTATTCTCTCCTTGAGGTTCTTCTCGAGGAGGAGATGGGGTCATTGGGTGTAACATGGGTTCTAGACCAGGTGCGGGAGTTGAGGAACTACTTACTGATGATGATGTCTGTCACACATCAGAGGATAATGTTATTGTCAGTAAATGAGTTCAAGATAAATCCTTGAAACCAAATATAATAACAACTTTCTCGACCTCACATCGGATAACGGTAAAACCATTATTAAAGGTAAAGAGGAATAAATCCAACTTTCATAATGTTTAGCAACCACCAATGTTCATCACGCAAGATGGTGGGAGGCATAGTGATATCAAAGATGAACTCCGCTTGTCTAGGTGGGGCTCATAACCTTTTGGAATGGAATCCAAATGGCAAAGGGACAAAGGAAATAAACCAAGTGGGAACTACTCACTTAGTGATGAATGTAGACAGTAGTCAAGGTCTTGCTAGTAGAGGATCTCTAGCAGTAGAACGAAAAGTGGGTGGAATTTGTTAGAGGGGAATGCTGCTTGGAGTCCCCTCTTATATACTATCTAGCTATTGTTTGTACTCTACATATGTACAATGATCTAAATAGAGAGAACAATAGCAGACTATCAGCCAATGGCATAAAGAGAGCTTATCTATTGTATTACAAACAATAAAGCTTATCGTCCAATGGCAAAACATGAGCAGTGTTCATCAGTCAGCATGACAAAAGAATATGACAAACAGCTGACAGATCAATGTCATATGTGATGACTGAAGATAAGAGATAAGATTACATGACATTTTCAATACCTTCAAGGGCAAGTGCTATGATTGTGGGAAAACAGGACACAGGTGAAAACAATGTCCCAAGAACTCCAACAAAAAGGGGAAAGGCGAGGGCAACAGGAGCAATGGGAATGGAAAGACAAAGGGCCAAGAGGGCGACAAGGTGTGAAGTGAAAAGACAGCGGCTGCTATCGCAAATGCAGAAGAACCAGATGGCGTTTGGATGGTGCAGATTGACAAACTTCAAGATGAAGACTCCACTAGCCTTGACTACATCTCAGTTGCACACGAGGCAAACGATCGCACAAATCATACCATTCTTTTCAACTCCAGTGCAACTCATCACATGTCATCCCTGAAGAGCCAATTTATTGACTTCACCTCTATCACATCCAAACTCATCACTGCAGCTGACAAACACATCTTTAAGGCAACTGGAAAAGGAAGCCTGCTAATAATGATACTGAACAGTCAGACCACGACACACATCCTGTTAAAAGACGTATTGTACGCACCAAAATTGGGTGTAACCCTCATATCAATCAGCCACCTAGACAACGCAGGCTACGCTGCACTCTTCTGTGATTCGTGATGCCATATCTTCGATTCAAAAAAGCAACAGGTGGCAAATATACTAGCCAACCATGGGCTATACGTGCTCAAATCACCATGAGGATTGTACACTGTGGCCGCTCGTGCAAATGATCAGTATTCAATGCAAGAGCTGCATGTACACTTAGGGCATATCGGACCTGAGTCCATTTGCCAAATGATCCACGAAGGTGCCATAGCTGGTGTAACCCTAGATCCCACACATACGTCCATGGGTCCATGTGAATCCTGTGAATACACAAAAGCCACTCATCTGCCTATTGGGAAAATACATGACCCACCTCACAAAGACACCTTCAGTGATGAAGTACACTTGGACCTGTGGGGCCCATTGCCCATCTGAACGCCAGCACATCGCAAGTACTTTGTATCGTTCACTGATGATCACACACACTATATAACCCTGCACCTCCTAAAAATGAAGGATGAAACCTTTGCCACTTATCAGGACTTCAAGGCATGGGCAAACACCCAATTCAGCGTGAAAATCAAACGCCTATGCTTGGATAGAGGGGGAGAGTTCCTAAGTGATGAGTTCAGTCGCCACTTATGCTCCAAAGGAATGGAATGCAAACTCACTGTACACAACACCCCCGAACACAACAGTGTGGCAGAGCACTTGAACCGCATGCTAGTTGAACGTGTCCATGCTATCCTACATAACAGCGGCCTGCCCAAAACATTGTGGGGCGAGGCCATCCTGCACATCATCTGGCTGAAGAACTGAACGATGACCCATGCCCTGGGTGGCAAGACACCCTATGAGCTCTTGCACAAGCACAAGCTGAATCTTATGCATGTACCTCCTTGGGGCTGCAAAGTCAAGGTACACAACCCTACTGGCTCCAAGCTGGACGCACGCACAAAGGAGGGGCACTGGGTAGGATTTGATGCCGATAGCAATGGCCATCGTGTGTACTGGGCAGATACCCAACATGTGAGCGTTGAGCATAGTGTGCACTTTGGCAATACAGACATCACCATCATCGTTGAAAAAGTGGCTGGGACTGCTGACAAGCAGGGGGAGCAGCAAGTGCCATCGCCCACCGCACAGATCGAGGGGGAGTTACAGGCTTCAGCACCTATGAACGATCAGCGCAAAGATCAACAAATGAACACTAGCAATGCACCTCAAAACCTGCAAACGGACCATCTTGGACCTGATTTCAAACCTCCCGCTCCACCGCGTCATTCTGGTCATGTCCGAATCAAGATGTTGTATGCCAAACACCTGTGTGAAGGTGAAGGGTCAGTGGATGGACAAGGAAACCAGTCCTTACCTCAAGGCATGCAACCCGCCTCATGAGAATCAATGAACCTGGCCGCCAAGTTAGGCCTGTTGAGGGACTATGGGGGACTTGATGAAGATGACGAGGAGGTATTTGCGATGGTAGCAGCGACAGCAGAGATAGAAGGCACAGACCCTGCGACAGTCAAGAAAGCATGTGTGAGACCGGATTGGCCAAAGTGGGAAGAGGCTATGCAGAAGGAATTAGCGGTGTTAGAGGACGCATGCACCTGGACAATCATTGAATGCCTGCCCAAAGCCAACATTGTCAGCTGCAAATGGGTATTCCATATTAAATGCAACACTAACGGTGAAGTCGAACGGTACAAAGCCTGGCTCGTCACCAAGGGCTATTCCCAAGTCTATGGAGTTGACTACTATGACACCTATGCGCCCATTGCCTGCCTTGCCTCCCTACACACCATCCTTGCCATTGCAGCCTGTAACAACTGGGACATAGACGTTTTCAACTTCCAGAGTGCCTTCCTCAATGGAAAACTTGATGACAACAAGGTAATTTACATGCAACTACCTCCCAGCCTCAAAGTCGACCCAAAACTCAAACGAGTGGTTGCTTGACTCCATGTTGCACTCTATGGGTCAAAGCAAGGAGCTCTGAAATGGTACAAAGAGCTTTGCTGACTACTGGAGAGTCTGGGATTCTGTCACGCTGAGTCTGACTGGGGCATCTTTTACAGACACGTCAGCATTGAGATACTGATTCTCGCTTCACATGTGGATGACTGCACAGTGACCAGGAGTGATAAGAAGCTAGTCCAACGCTTTAAAGCTGATGTCGCCCAATGATTCAAACTCATGGATCTTGGACCAATCTCCTCGCTTCTTGGCATGAAAGTCACTCGTGATCGCACATCACACACTCTATCACTCTTGCAAGAAGCCTATATCGATGGTATCCTAACGAGATACAACTTCGCTGACTCGAAACCAGTCTCAATCCCTATGAACCCAAACACCCAGCTGTCGACGAAGCAAGCTGCCAAATCTATTGCAGAACGTGTGCTGATGAAAAATGTGCCTTATCGCGAGGCTGTTGGATCCCTCATGCATCTAGCCATTGCCACACGCCCCAACATTGCTTTTGCTGTTGCAACGGTAGTACAGTTCACTTCAGATCCAGGCCCTGCTCATTGGGAAGCAGTCAAACAGATCTTTCACTATATCCTTAGCATGAAGAAGCTCACGCTTACCTATGGTGGTGGAAAGGTTGGGCTCAAAGGATTTACAAATGCAGATGGTGCATCGCAGGAGCATAGGCATGCCATTTCTGGCTATGCCTTTCTGTTGAATGGTGGAGCAGTATCTTGGTCATCAAAGAAACAAGAACTGGTGATGCTTTCGACCATGGAAGCTAAGTACATTGCAACAATGCACACTGCTAAAGAAGCCATTTGGCTTCATCGCCTACTACAGGAAATCTTTTGACCGCTAGAACACCCAATCACCCTCCACTGCAACAATCAATCTGCAATTGCCTTAGCCAAGGATGGAGCCTATCATGCATGCACGAAACATATCAATATACATATGATACCATTTTATTCATTTTGCTGTCAACCACAGGTCTATTCAATTACTATACTGCCCTACAGACAATATGATAGCCAACACTCTCACCAAAGCACTGCCTAGTGTTAAAGTGAAACACTTCGCCACAGCCTTGGGACTCCATGCTGCTTGAGGGGGAGTGTTGGAATATGTGCAATTGCACGGCACTGCCACGCTTATGTAATCATGTTGTACTACTTTTGAACTTGCTTCTTCACACATTCCACCTCAGTGACTCTGTTTGGTTACTGAGGTGAGAACATCCTTCTGGTTACTTAGCTTATACTGATCTACCTATAGTGTCATAACCTTCTTTAGGTAGATCCCTAATACAAAGTGACTCTGTTTGGTTACTGAGTGTCATAACCTTCTTCAAGGAGATCTTCTACCCACCAAGTTTTGAAAGGATCTTTTTACAAACCCAAGAGGCAACCATCTTCCTTTCTTATTAGGTTATCATTGCCAATATACCAAGGTTAGTCTGCCACCAAGCTTTTCAAGCTGATCTTTCTAAAACATCCTTCTACAGGAACCTACACTTACTCAGCTTCATATAAAGAATCTAGACAGAACACAGAAATTTCTAGAGTCTGACCTGATTGGAAAGCTGACATAGGTGGCAATAAAACTCAAGTACTTATTTTAAACTGTTTTCCAGAAAATTTGTCTGTGATCTGTTGAGGTTATATTTTCCTGAATGTGCTGCAAGGTTCCAATCAGCAGTTGATTTTTGGGCTCTTCATGGAGTGCATGCTCAGTTTGGTCTATTTTTTAATTTTTGCCCCAATATACAGTACCTCCAAAGGCTAAGCCAGGCAGAGTTCATACTTTGCCTCATGCTGATAGGAAGAATATAGCTGGAGGAGTCTGTGCCCTGATGGCCTACCATAAGAAAGGTATATTTTTTTGTTTATATCTTTGGGCAACTCTAACAGAGTCTTCAGGTTCATTCAACTCAAGTCTCAAAGCTTGGCTTGTTTTGTGGGAGTTGCAGATAATAGTAGAGCTTCCAGTAGGGGCTATACTTCTTTACCCATCAGCCTTATTCTACCACTTCAATGTGGATATCTCAGGTATGTTGCTTAGCCACTTTTGCTCTTTTATATCTAAAGAGGGTATGTTTAGACCTGGATATTGTTGCAGCAGAAGGCTCTACCCCCAACCTTTTAAAAAGGGATGAGTACCCTAGATGGGATAGTGAGGCAGAAGAAAGAGGTAGCTTAGTTTGGTTCAACCAAGCCAGCATGATCCAATCAGCTGAGCTCCAATACTTCACTATTACTGAAGCTAAAAAGAAGGGTTTGAAAACAACCACAGACTTTATCCAGGATGCAGACAAGTATCTCTCTGCACCCAAAGCTTTAACATTAGCAGTTTCTAGTAAAGGGTCTTAGTCTTATATAGAGAGAGTTGAAAGACATTGGTATAAAGTTGGTTTAATAGTTTCATACTTGATAAAAGGGTGTATGTGCACATGTAAAGCCCAGTAGCATTCCCATATAGAATATAAGAAGATAGTATTCTATGTATGTATGTTAGTGAAAGGCATAAAAAAGGTCAGTGGCACACATATGTAGGGAAATGTATGAGTAACCTATAGTGGGTTATGGATGTGGGTGTGGGTTGAGATTTCTCAACTCATGTAACTTCATGACCCATGGCTGTGGATTTCCATAAATGATCTGCTTGGTTGAAGAGGCATGTTGACAGGACTCCAGAGGCAGGTAACCTTACTGATGAACTCCTGAGTGGGCTTCTTGCATGTGCCAGGTGAGTGCTATTTCATGTGATAACTGGAGTCTGGGGTTGTATGAAACAGGGAGAATGCAAGGGTCCCAGCAGATGCTTCACAGAACCAGATTGAGCCTGGCTTAGGGGAGGAAGATTGAATGGCAAAAATCATCATTTAGATCAACAAGTGATAAAATGATGGATAGGCGATGCAGTGGGCTGGTGGTGTGGAGTGGAGGCAAGTAGGCAACATTATAAACAAGAATGGAATTCTACAGTGTGCAAAATAAAGTGCAATCTGATCACTCTTACATTGTAGTCAAAGGATTATGGTAGATGAAGGTTTCATGTGTCAGGTGATGACAGGCCAATATGTGTCATGTAGGTAATGATGGTGTGGTTGATATGTGTACAGCAAAGATGATAAGGGGTGTGCAGTGACAGAGGGGGTTGGCAAGTAGTCTTGTCCTAGGGGTTCTATAGGTATGGTTATTTAGTAGAGAGGGGTATGCATTGACAAACCAAGCAAGTGTTAGCAAGTCTGTGGTCCAGGATCATAGAAGGAGCAGATGAAAAATAAGATGGAGTGAGGCAAGATTGACAAGGCAGAGGGGAACTGACAAAGCTTGAGGAAAGGACAAAGCAGAGGCCAGATGACAAAGATGAGGAAACAGACAAATATGAGAGAAAAGTTGACAAGTCAGATAGGGTGATCAGGCAGAAAGCAAGATGAGATTCAAGAATCTCTAATGCAAACTTTTTATAGTCTGGGCATTCCCTGGACTTTCAATATAACCACTGTAATCAAGAAGTGACAAGGAATGATAAACAAAGGCAATGAAGATGGAGGCAAAAGATCTAAATGAGATGAAATGAAAGAGTCTAAATAACTGCTGGTAGCCTAATGGCACTATAATACCAACATGATGTGATATCACAAAAATAGATGTACAGTATGATTGATTCTCTAAGTCAAATGAAACAAAATGAAATGGATCCATGATCGTCAATTGCATCAGGAAAAAAAAGTGTACTTCTAGCAACCCAGTTACTATAGAGTCTACATTGTGCTATGTAGCCATTTTTGTGAGTCACTAACTATGGAACACTCTGAAGAAATGTTGTGGGGACATTCACTATACAGTGGAAATTTACATCTCATGTACTACTATAGAGGACATATCTTCATGTGCGGTGCTGCCACAACACTAAACCAATCCGTGCTTGATCATTGAGCACAGACCTTGAACAGCCCACAACAATATTTGGCAAAGAGATGGCCACACAAGGGTGAATAGCATTATTCAAGATCTTGATAGTAGCTTCAAGGACACGGCGTGTGTTTTTGAACTGGGCCAGGGAACAACAATAGGATAGGTACTGACCTAGGATCCATGCACTCATTACACATGGTTCTATAGCATGAAATATTTATTTATTTAATCTCAGCACTGTGCCAACTCACCGTACAAGCTAGGAATGAGGATATGCACAGGCAGATCGATGCACTGGTACTTTGTGCTCATTGAGCATGAGCTGGAGTAGGTCATGGCACGCCATGAAGACCTACATGACCACGCAACCGACGCAAGCAAGCTCTCTGGATCCTTGTCCAGAGTCGGGCACAGCTTCAATGACGTTGGCGACGCACTGCCAGGCAGCATGGTTTGAGGCGCAGATGAGCAGGCTGGACGTGTATAGGGCCCTTGTGAACAGCGTGGAGTGCTAGGGCAACAAGGAGCAGACAGCCGCCAAGGCAGCTTTGTGAATCGCCAAGTTGGGTGTGTGCCCGAACATCATTAAGTTTTCTCGCAATAAAATCAAGGAGGGCCTGTCACAAGTACCACATTCTGATGAACCAGAAGATCTTGCTTGGTAGTAAGGTCCAGAGACGGTGCAGTGGCGTACCGTGAGATGATTGTATCGTATTCATCGTGACATCCCTGAGGTCCTCTGGTTTGTCATGGATGGTAACATCGCTGGCTTCCAACGAGGTCATCATCGGAGTTGATGAATGAACCTCGCAACCTGGTCGAAATGTTTGGTGACTCTCAGATAGAATAATCAGATAAGACAACTGGAGCTCTCAAGGAGCATGAGCAGCATGGATGCCTTAAATTCATATTTATTGTTTCTAAGGAGCTCCATGAAGCGAGGCTAGCGCTTCCCAAAGGGTGACAATGGTGGACAATGAATCGCTCCAACAGAATGCTGGTCGGAAGCAACCATCCTTGACTCCAATGAAAAGGTGGAGTAAGAGGAAAGAAAATTGGTAAGGATGGGCACTGGGATACCACAGGTGGAGTGCCACAGAGGTCAGGAGGTGGTGTTGTCCTAGAGACTGTTACGCGTGGCGTATACAATGGATGAGGTTCTTAACTTGCTACTCAAGTGATACTCACGAAGAGACCAACTCAAGAGACGGCAAGGGTCATAGGAGTTTGACTAGAAAGTCACAAGGATGGACTTGGTAATACGCTAGTATTGCGCAGTTCAAGACTAGGGAATACACATGGTATGGCCGAGTACTTATACTGGTAAGATACGAGCATGGACCAAGGAGAGACAAAAGAGGAAAGAGATGCTTCCCGACAGAGAAGGTGAAAGGGAAGGACCTGTGTCAAGTTATTGTAAATGAGATCAAGCTGCGGAATGTGAAGATCAGAATGGGGTACAGGTTGGACTGCGGAGAAGTATCGCTAAGGAAAGGTGTCCGAGTTGGATCGAGCACAGGAAGTGTAAGCGAGTATGAGTCAGAGATATCCGAGTTGGATCGGATAGAAACGAGAACTAGATGAGTCAATGTACAAAGTACCAGAAGAGAGTGAAGAAAGCGGCAAGTAGTCCTCCTAATAGGAAGCGAAAGAGGATAGGGAGGAAAAAGCGTAACATTACCCCCTGTTTACTCCAAAGGCCTCTAGGTCTTTGCTTACGCTGCTGCTGTAGTTGTCAGTCGCTGTCCGACCACCCACTGTGAACGGTGTTCCCTGCAAGCTCAGCGTCTCGGGGGTCCACGATGACGCAAGGTTCTTCAAAGATGTCGTCGAAGTTGAGGTGGGAGCGCAGTTCTACTGCGAGTTCTTCGTCGACGGGGTACCAATATCCGGTGCGGGAGGTGTTTGTGGAGGGGGAAACGGCACGAGAGTGGGTGCAGGCGGGATTGTCACAAGCGGCAAGTTCACGTCGTCTGGATTCGGGAGAGAAGTTGGCGTCGGAAATGGGAGGTACGCGCTGGTCAGGAGGGGAGGTCGCAAGGGGACCGTGGACCACGGACTCCACGAAGGCCTCTTCACCCTCAGTCGTGGGAGAAGGGAGAACGGCGGGGAAGGAAACGCGACGAATGGGTTGGCCTTGCCAGTTGGTGGTGACGCGGGTAAAGGTAGGGACGGGAGTGGGGGTGTAGTAGGTTACGGTCTCACAAGAGTCGATTTCAGACTCGCCGAGGGTTGAGGACGTGGGGGAGGTGTGGACAGGAGAGGGAACCGTAATCGTGGATCGCTCTGCGGAGATAGGGATGCGGCGAGGGACTTGGAGGGGAACGGTGGGGTTTAAGGCGGACTGGGCTGGGGCGGGGACGGTGACATAAGGACGAGTGGGCAGAGGGGCAGGGGAGGGAGGATGGGTTCGAAAATGGTGTTCAGTACACACGAGAACGTCGTCGATTTTGGCTTCCTTGAGAGCGCGGAGGAGGGCGGCTCGTTGGGTGGTCAGGGCGTGTTGGAGGATCATAGGGACGTGGGGAAGAGACGCTTGCTCTCTGATAGCTTGTTCCATAACCGGAAGATGGAGGAAGAGGGTGGAGTTTTGGAGAAAGGCGCTATGAAGGGCGGAAATGAGGGAGTCGCAGTCGACAAGGCGAGACATGATCATAGAGAGGGTGGGGTCCTGGAGGAAGGAGATGATTGCCTGGTAGTCGTCGTCAAAGTATTCGGGAAGGTGGCGAGCGGCAGTGGAGGGGAGAGTGGGAATAGACATGATTGGTCGAGAAGATGGGAGACGTCTAGAGATGGTGTAGTCGTTTATATTGCGAGAGGATGGAGGCGCAGTGACGGAGATTGGACTCGGGTTCCCATGTGTTCTCAGAGGCAGAGTATCCTTTCCACGCGGTCAGGTACTTCCGTCGATTGATGGGGCCCTTGTGGGAGAGGATAGCCTCTACTTCGTACTCTTCTTCATCATTAATGACGTCAGGGGGCAGTGTGGGGAAGGAAGGTCCATAAGGTTCGGTGCTGCGGAAAGATGATAGGAGGGAGGCATGGAAGACGTTGTGTATTTTCCAGGTGGGGGGAAGACGGAGTTTGTACGTAAGTGGGGATAGTACCTGACTGATCTCGAAGGGACCATGGCGTTTGGGTGCGAGCTTCTTTGATGGGTACCTGAGGCGGAGATGGGTGGCTTCTAACCAGACCTTGTCTCCAACTTTCCACGGAGTAAAGCGGTTGGTTGAGCGATTGGACATGATCTTTCGGGCAGACTCATGAGCGGCAAGGGCTTCCTTGCGAGCGTCGTCAAGGTTGGAGAGTTGGTGTTCGAGAGCGGGGAGGAAGGTCTTTCCGAGTGCGGGGTAAGAACGAGGTTCATAGCCATATAATAATGAAAAAGGAGAACGTTTCGTGGAGCTGTGTGGGGCTGAGTTGTGATGGAATTCCGCAGCAGATAAAGATTGCGCCCAAGCGTAGGGGTTGTTGGCACAAAAGATGCGGAGATAGATCTCTAGTTCTTGATTGGTTCGTTCGGTTTGTCCGTCCGATTGAGGGTGATAAGCGGTGGAGAGGCGGACATCGTACTTTAGGAGGCGGGCGAGTTCTCTAGCGAAGGCGGAGGCGAACTGTGGACCTC
>JBBPNZ010000962.1:0-12273 GCA_038091195.1 Phylloporus rhodoxanthus
GTGGGGATGTCGACATCACTGGAGCTCTCCGGAAGATTAATGGTGAGCACATCTGGATTAGCTTTGGACTGCCCGACATAATAACGTTCGCCCCCTATTTGGGTGCTGATGGTATACGTTCCAGGGTCAAGCGTTATGGGGGGATTTGGGCACATTTGGATTTGGGGACAGAGGTGAGATATGGCTGTAGAGAAAAGGAGAGCAAGCAGGATGTCATTTTTATTCTGCGAGGAAGACGCAAAATACCAGATCTCGACGCTTTTGTCGCTACTGCCTGATCCATTGGTCTTCCTGATTATCACCCCTCACTTACATCGTGGCAGACCCATTCTTGGATTCCAACTGGATGGTCCTGTCTAACCCTCTGCCCACTCTGCATCCGCGATGTCATAAGCTTGTGATTCGTCCGCCTGATGCCGATTCTTGACGTGCTATGAAGGCCTTGTCCCTTCCTGGAACCTATTTCGGGCATCGTCAGCCTAACCTGTCATTTCCGTGTCACCCCATGGAGCGTAGTGAGTCTCTGATTCGTGAACGCCTGATGATCAGATCAGTCCGCCATGCATGCGCACCAACTTTCATCCGTATACAAATTCCGAAGTTTGAATTGGCGGACTCTGTTGGCTGGGTGAGTCTGGCGTCAACATGACTTCGCTAATAGTCCCCATTGAAGGTTTATAGGCCCACGGCGCAGGACTCCGACTCAGGAGCAGGTCCTCGGACGTGAAGCGTGCCTCGCTGCCTAGTAGAGAATCGGAGACCGCGGGGTCAGACCGACACCCGGGATTTGCTATCATGACCTCCACGTATCTCGATGGCAGCCTCAATCTGATTCGCACACACTTTAATAGCATTCGGAAATGGGTTCAAGTGCCAGCAAAATGCCAATCCGAACTGGGACACGCTTCCCCTTGGCTCTCAGGCCTCAGGGTGTAACAATTGCTCTGTTTTTTGCGCCGTATAGCCCCAGTTGCAATTATTCAACTGAAGCTTACACTACGCGCCTGGCCTGCAGTCAATCGGTAACCAGGAACGCAATGTTCTACGCAGATACGGTGCCATCAGTTGATAGCATACTCAGTACATTGGGCAGCTGAATGAATGTTTGTCCTCGACGTGTTTCCCTCGAGCACGTTCAACCTACTATTCCTGGAACCCCGCGCGGATCAATTCAGACGGACAATTACTAGTCTATGATGCTACTATGGGATCGCAGAATTGCATTTTGTCCTACCTAGGTCCAGAGTGTCTTGTCTTCCGACTCTTATGGCAACACTTTAAATATTAGATTCATACATGACAATAACTTGTGCATACGCAACACCGCTGCCTATGCCGAACCTCAACCACATGGCATCTGGTCTCAACTGCGCTACGCTGAAGCGCGAACGTTCAGCACTGCCCAAGATATAGGCTTCTCGGCTTCAACTTGCACGTTGCCCCTGGCCAATCCCTGGTAGCAGGAAAGGGGAACGTAAAAAGCCGAGCGTAAGGTCCGATGTCTTGCCAACTCTGTTTCCTCAGAACGTCGCCAGCGGGATCTTGTCCCTCCAACAACTCAGCTTCTTCCAAGGTTAGTCACTATATAGCTTTGATAGTCGTGCCAGGCGCTCAATGGTGATTGACACGAGCGCTAGCAATTGCAAGCACCACGGCCTTGCTGTATTCTTATCATACGTTTGGGATTTCGCCTACTGCATCAGTACCAGATAGGCGTTTTTCGTCGATGGTCGGGATCGAGGGATGTTTCTTGGATATTCTCAAAGCCCCACTACCAAAGATCACAAGATTGAGCTTATCTGGGTAGGTGATATCCTGCGTCCGAATGTTTGCCTTTATAGAAAACAAGCGGCTCGTTCCAACGGCGTTGGATAGTTAGGTTTAGTAGAAGCAAACGGCCGACTACATACGTGGTAAAGTGCTTGAAGAGTGCTCGTCGGAGCAATTGAACAGCAGTAAATCTTCTTTTCGTCTTCCTTTTGAGAATGCTGCGTAAAGTTGTCCCTGCGCAAATCTTTGGGTCAATTCGTGGGCAAACACCAAGGGGTGAGACGGGCGATTATATAGTATGCCGATCAGAGTATTCCTTGTTCGGCGAGTCAGGTGAAATCTGCGGCGATGAATGGAGGCGGCCTGAAAGTACTTCGTACCTCTGATAAGGACACGTTCCATGTCGGATCTGCAGCACAGCAACCACTGCTGAGCTGCGCACCTTGAAATGATAAAGCTGAACCCGGGCACAATGCCTCCAACTGACGGACTCCACAGGCATCATTGGTGATGAGTCAACAGGGACGGCAGACTTGGCTCAAATAAGAGGCAGTCGCAGCACCCCATCGGCGAGCGCAAAGAGTATCGCCGGCCGCCCGAAAAGTCGGCTCGCTCGAATCGACCTCGTCCCACTGTCCTCATCGCGCTGTGCTCACCCTGTCCTCTTCGTCACATCATGCCCGTCGTGTAGTCCTCATCGCATCGTCGCTGTCGCATTGATCATCGCGTCGCCCTCCTCGCCCTGTCGTGTGGTGCGTCGAACGAGGCGTTGCACTCGTTGACGCTGGGGAGGATGTGGATGTGGTAGGAGCGTCGCCCGAGCGTCGTGGTCGTCGCTACCTCCTCGTCACAGCGTCGTCCTCGTGTCATCCTTACCGCGTCCCGGGCTTCTATCACTGTTGTTGTCGAGATTGTCAGACAAGGTGGGTGAACGGGTGAGGTGGTAGAGCGAGCGCATGGACTCGGATGGGTGTGTCGGCCCCCGGAAGGCGACTATGACAGGCGGCAACATGGCAGGCCGACCGCATGCATCTATCGGTCAGCTCGACTACGTCGACCGACACCCAAGAGAGTTCGGCGCTAGCTTGGTCCATTATCTGTTGTTGCGTGTAGCGAACCCGGCGTACAGTCCAGGTACTTAACACTGTTCCTCTCGTTGCTCGATTCAATGCACATGGATCCGAGTTTTACATAGGTTTAAATGTACAAACCAGCGTGACGTACGGTCTACAGAAGAAAGGACGCGGAGATCCAAAAGACGATGTAGGCATCACTGAGCATTTTCATCAACAGCGCCACTCTGGTTGTGCAGGCTTGACGAAGAATATAGCAGACGTCCACTGCAGCCGATAAGTGTGATCTCCCCTGCAATGCTGAGGTTGGTTGTGTCGACTAACTTCTTTTCACATTGAATGTCGTCGAGGTCTCGCCAGGCAACCCTTGTCTTTCTTTTCACACGACTTTTGCGTCAAACATTTCCGGACATTGGAGGCATGTGGTCGAAGGGGCGAGATCAACCGGGTCACCGTTCTACATTTCGGTGGTGTACCTCAGGAGTCGGTTCTCCCCTTTCCATGCATTTCCAGATTCCCCTGCAAAAACGACACGAGGGTCCAACAATATTTTACTTCAGGGCCGCCCTTGATTCTGCACATCGTTAGGACCATTTCTCCACGAGAGCGAACTTCTATCCTTCATGGTCGTTGCCGCCGAGGGTCAGCTTGCCACTCTCCTTCTCGTTGACAGTCGCCCGCTGAACGCCATGCCACATCCATCAGCCTCGGTGACATCCTTCAGTTCAAACTGCAATACCAGACAAGTGTTCCCATTCGTGAGTTCTCAAAGCTTATGATTCGTCCGCCTGATGCCGATTCTTGATGTGCTACGAAGGTTCTCGTCCCGTTCCCTAGAGCCTATCTCAGATATCAAGCGCTGCCAGCTCGGCCCGTGTCACCCCTAGTGAGTCTCAGATTCGCGAATGCCTGACGATCAGATCAGTCACCTTCCGAAACGTGTCAATTGACCGACGAGAAATTGCTATGCGCATGGGCGGGCGGCCTCACGTATCTAGCCGCATCGCATCTGAATCATACTTTGGACACTTGCGACCGGCTCACCTTTTATCCGTCTACATTTCCGAAATTAAATTGGGCCTTGGGACTCAGACTGTTGGCTGGGCAAGTTTGTTGATGGTCCCCATTGAAGGACTATAAGCCTACGGCTCACTAGGTGTATGCCCAGAACGTGAAACGTCCCCACTGCCTGGTAGAGAGTCGCCGAGAGACCGTCTGACCGACACCGGTTCGCTATCATGACATCCATCATATGAACTCCACGCCCCATATCGCACTATCTCTATTGGAGGATTTCATTCGCACACAGCATAATAAAACCCATTTGGCAATGGGCATGCAAGAGAAAGGTCCGAGTGCCAGCAAAATGTCAATCCAAACCGGGATACTGCCTCAGTCTCTTCCCCTTGCTTTTAGGGTATAACAAAACTCTTTTTTTGGGTGTCGGATACGCCCTCAACAGTATCACTCTGTCGAGGACTTCACACCGGTTTGTCTCTGGCAGCGGGTCTCTCAGCGTGCTGGTACTGATGGTATGATATCTCCGATTCTTTTAGCCTTGCGAATATTCATTTGAAGCTTACACTACTCGCCGGTTCCGCAATCAACCGGTATCCAGGAACAACAGAACAAGAGCTACGCAATGTTCTGCGCAGACACTGTGCCATCCATTGATCGTATACTGAGTAGACCGGACACCTGAATGAATCCCATTTGTCCTTCACGCTTGACGTGTCGGAGGTAATTTAACCTGAGCACGTTCTTACCATGCGTCATGTGGCAGTCACAAGATACCATTCCTACAGCATTGATTCAGGGCTATGTGGAGAGTGGAATTGCAGAATTACCACTAGCACTATAGATTAAATGGCACTAACTTGTGTATATACGACACCTCTGCAGATGTTGAACAGTGAATGTTTGAACCTCAACCATATTGGCATCTGGTCTCAACTGTCCGAATTTCAACTTTAAATTTAAGTGCCGAACGTTCAGCACTGCCCAAGCTGCACCTTTCTCGACATCCGTGAAGTGATGGAACGTGGCGGCGCAACACTTGCCCAGCTATCTCAGCCTCCAGCAAAATAAAGTGAGTGCGTTCCCATTACATTAATATCATTTTCAAGATGTGCTTTGTTCCTGGACAAGGGAACATAAAAAGCTGAGTGCAAGGTCTAAGAGTCGTCACGCCAACTCGGTTTTTTCAGAATGTCTGATGTCACAAGCGGGATCTTGTTCCTCCAACAACTCAACTTCTTCCAAGGTTAGTTACTATATAGCTTTGGTCATCGTACGCGCCAATTGATCAACACGTCAGTTGCAAGCATCACGGCCCTGCTGTACGATTATCGTGCGTTTGGGATTTCGCCTGCTGCATCAGTACCTGATGTACGTTTTATTCCATCGTCGTACTAGTACTCATGGTCGGGATCGAGGTAAGATTTAGCACTTTCTTGGATGCCACCACCACCACTAAGTTCACAAGGTTGAGCTTATCTGGGTGAGTGGTGTCCTGTATCAGCCTTTCCTTTCATTGATGTCGAAAAGGTTAGAAAATGGAATTTTGTGACGTTACTCTATGTGATTGTGCGATACATGAGCTTTTTCCTGGTAATGTACATCTGCAAGCTCTCTAATGACACAGTTGAGTTGAATAGATCTCAGGATTAACTACCTTTGTAAGAAATCTCACACTGTATGGTATGGCCAAAATGCTCAATGAATCTAGTTTTGGGCAATGTGAGCTGGACTCCTATGGTGAGTAGTTCTGTACCTAAATATTACTCGCAAAACCTAATCGATTTGCAGGAGTAAGTTCTTGTGTATCCTGGAAAACCTAGTTGTGTTATTGAAATTGTCTTTTCGTTGTTTACAGATGTCAGTAATGTTGTTCTCTCGCAGTCCAGCACGACTGATGATCGTGTTGTCCACAGGTCTCATACTGTTTGAAATACGTGTATGGGCACCATATGTCTATCGCATCGCAATGGATAGTATGTTGTGGAACATTTTGTGATCATTCGGTCCGGGGTCTAATGCTGTGTTTCTAGTAATCATGATGATTCGGATATATGCTCTAAGCGTCGCTCATAGCCGTTTCTGCAAAAGTCGCTTCCTGGACTCTACTAGATTGGTCCTTGGTGTCATGGTGGCCGCTTTTATCGCGAAATATGCCGTGTGCATTACCTTCCTTTTTCTGGCCACAGGTCCCAACAGTGGTGTTTACGGTAAGTCTTACTCCCAAAGACTACATAATTATAGGTTACTTATGAGAAAAATCCAGCCGTCGAAGGCGAATTTTGGGGTGTTCATGTGTGCGGTGCTTTCCCCCTACCGACGAACCTCATGATGGCTCCGCAGTACTCAACACTTGCTTTTGAGGCATTGCTGCTTGCCCTTGCGGTCAGTTATTCCATCAGTGATGCTCTGGAATCTCGGCGTTTGGCGGAATCCAAAATGTGGAGGATGAACGATCTCGTGCGAATCTTAGTCCGAGACAGCACAATCTATTTTGCGATGTACGTCTGGCAAGCGACCTGATCATTGTTTGACAAATCTAATCCATATTTTCAGTGTGACTTTGGCGGCCGCATTGGCTATCATAAGTGCGGAAATTTCGGCAAATGTGAGTAAACAATCAATTGTAGTGCATAACTCGCAGATGTACACCCTAATCTATTACTATAGGATTTTTTCATAGCCCTATCCTTCGCGGTGCAGGTCTTCCTTCCATATTGTTTTGCCCCTCGGTTGGTCATCAATATGAAGGAACACGAAAATAGGGATCATATGAGTGCACTTGGAGAGTTCAACAATACACAGCTCGCGGTGGAACTGCCCACCATCAATATGACCGAATATAAAACTGGGCTGGATATGAGCATGCTTGGTGGAGAGCTCTGCAACATACAGGTCGAAGACCCTGGATTGCCACAAAGCACGCTGAAAATTTCGCATAATGAATACTGAGCTGTTGCATATACTACGTAGCTAGTGCCACGGCGTCTTTCACTTCAGATTATAGTTCATGGTATTTCTAACAAATACATAGATTTGAATCAGACGACCCAGTAGATCTACTGCAACACAGAAGTCGAACTCCCAGTGCTCCCTCTCGTCGCACTCACCTCTCAGGCATTTAAGCGCAGGTAGGTTTTGTTAGATCCTCCCGATGACTGTTCAAACTTTTGGAGTCGCGCAAGTCTTCCAATCGTTCAGAAAGTTTGTACGTTGCTAATAGGTTTGGCAGAGGTACGACTTGGTCCGATTGATTCGATTGATATCTGTGACGCTCTTGATGGAGCGTATGGGAAGACAAGGACAGAGGCCGGCCGTCTAGGCTAGTCGGAAAGCAGGATGCAGACTGCGGAACACTGCATCTGCATTTCGGTGTCACTCGATGAGCAACTGGTGTCGTGACGATAAGAAAAGCATTGGCATGTTATCCGCTACTCCTTGCGATCACAAGTGACGCGCGTTGCCAATCCGCGGATGAGTTGCCAAAATCAAAGTCCATGGCGCTAGACTGTGTACAAATAGCCGATGATCGGTTGTGGAGTCGTGCTGCTGACAGTAAGCATGTAAGCAATTCAATCGGCGATGGCGCTTAGACTAGTGACCACGCCAGATTTACTCCCGGCTGGCTTGGAAGTCTTATCCTAACTTGATGTCATCTTGTGGAGTTCCTGATCATTCTGAGTAGGCGACGGTCAACAGGTCCGGTTTTGGCTCAGAGCGAAGGCAAGATTAGTCAGTTCTTTCATGGTGGTGTACTACTCAACACAACGGACTGAATAATGGATTCAGCAGATTGGCATATTGATACGGGTTTTACATGGGTGGAAACGTACAAACCAGACCTCGGCATAAAAGAAAGAAAAGGACACAGAGATCCACAAAACGACGCAGACATCATTGTGAGCACTCCTGATAACGCACAGTACTGCTTTGGTTACACACGGATGATGATGAATTTAGGACAATGCGGAGGAATTCCACCACAGGCTTTAAGTATAATACTGGGGTCACCGTTCTACATTTCAGTGATGGTGTGCCTCCGAGTCAGGAAATGTCTCCCTTTTCATGAGTTTAACCTACTTACCAGATTGCCCTGCGAAAACGACGCGACGGTCCAACAGCCTTCTTCAGGGCCACCCCTGATACTGCACATTGTTAGGACCATTTCATTTGGTGTATGAAAGGGACTGACTTGTATTCATTGTCACCTGCGCGAATCAACTTCCATACTTCATGGCCTTTGCCGCCGAGGGTCAGCTTGCCATTCTCCTCGTTGACCCGTTGCCCGCCGAACATTATGCTATACCCATCCGCCCCAGTGACATTCTTCAGTTCAAACTGCAATACCGGACAAGTGTCAGCACGGAGACGACCTGGATGGGAACGTTCGCACAGTGGGGTTGACATCACCGGATTTCTCTGGATTAATGCTGAGCCCATCTGGATTGGTTTTGGACTGCCCGACATAATAACGTTCGTCCCCTATCTGGATGCTGATAGTATACCTTCCAGAGTCAAGCATTCTGGTGTGCAGAGGTGAGATATACCTGGAGAGAGAAAGGAGAATGAGCGGAGCTGCATGTTTTATTCTGCGAGCAAGACGTAAGATATCAGAACTTGATACTTTTGTCACTGCTGATACTTCCTGATTCACCGGTCTTTCTGATCATCAACTTCCACTGCGCAGTCTAGTCCAGACCACTGCCCACTTTGTATCCGCGATTTCCGGAGCTTATGGTTCGTCCGCCTGATGCCGATTCTTGATGTGCTACGAAGGTCCTCGTCAGTAAGTTTCAGATTCGCAAACGCCTGACAATCGGATCAGTCACCCTTCCAAAACGTGTCAATTGACGACCGAGAAACTGCTGTGCGCATGGAAGGCGGAACTCGTATCTAGCTGCATCGCATCCGAATCAAACTTCGGACATTTGCACCCGGCCCACGGACCTCAGGTACCGACGCCTATCCATAGGCCCACTCTTCATCCGTCTCCAAATTTTGGGAGACCATGGCCCGAAGGGCCATGGTGTAAGGTCTGTGTGCAGAGAAGCACGCTCGGGCTGTCCATCCACTTGCCTGCCCGTCGGGCGCTCCTCTCCTAGGATTAGAGCCGGACCATGGCGTACCATGTACAGTGCAAGCAGAGGTGGGTAAAGTAAGCGGGAGGGGCGGTTTCGAGCCTGCGAAAGCTCTCGTCAGGGGGCTGCTGCTACCCCAACCGCTTTGCCATCCGAGACCGTTTAGGGTACCAGCCACCGATCTTAAGCCCTATCGAGGGAGTTGGCCGATCCACGTAGTGGCCCGCAACGGCGGGGGCGCGACCCTGGATAGATCGGTCGCGATGTGGGTAATACGAGTGGGGAGGAGGGAGGCTTCCTGCTCAGCGGAGCTTAAGTACCAGGTGGGCGCAAGGGCCAGACACGGCTGGTGCTTCCCACAGGTCGTTCGGGCGCAAGGGTCCCTTTCGGGATCCCCAGTGCACTTTGTCGCTGCCATGCGGTCCCCACGGTGGAGCCATTCCACCGTGGGATCGCTCTCTGCCATCCATGAAGGATTCGATAAGCGACACAGAACATAAATTGGGCCAAATACATCTGAATTGATTTCCCCCTCTGTTGGCTGGGTGAATCGGGCGTCAACACGAACTTGCCAATGGCTGTCTTGACGGCCCCGTTGATGGATTATAAACCCACGGTTCGAGCGTGCACGCTACTTGGTAGAGTCCGAGACCGAGTCTGACCGACACGGGTCCGCTATCAAAGGCTTTGTTTCCATGACATCCCATGAACTCCATGCTCCACCATCTCTATTGGACGACCTCATTCGAGCACATATAACGCATTTGGCAATGAGTAAGTGCCAATCCGAATTGGGACACTGGGCCTGAGTCTCTTCCCCTTGGTTTTTAGGGTGTAACAAATACTCTGTTTTGCGGCGTCGGATACGCCCTCAACAGTATCACTCTGCCAATCAGAACTTCATGCTTATTTGTCACTGGCCACGGGTCTCTCAGTGTGCTAACACTGATGCGTATCGTACGATATCTCCCATTCTTTGTGGTGCAACGTGGAGCACGTTCTTCTCATGCGCCGTGCATGCACAAAGAACGATTCCTGCGCCATTGATTCAGGGACGGACGATTGCTAGTTTGTAGTGTGGAATCGCAGAACTGCGTTTGGTCTTGGGTCCCGACTCGACTTCCGAGTGTCTTCCGACTCCTAGTAAGTAAGTAGTACTATTTGTATATGCATAAATGGCAATAACTTGTGCAGAAGTACGCGCTTCAGTACTACGCGACACCGCTCAGCACTGATAGGCTTCTCGCTCAAATGTGTACTTTGTCCCTGGTAGCAGAATTCGGGAACATAAAAAGGTCTGATGTCTTGTCAACTCGTGTTCAACTCCAGTCTCCAGAATGCGTGATGTCACCAGCGGGATTTTGTTCCTCCAACAACTCAACCTCTTCCAAGGTTGGTCAGTTGTGGGTGCTCAATGATCGACACGCTGGCAGTTGCAAGCACCACAGCTTTGCTACATGATTATCGTACATTTAAGATCTCGCCTGCTGCATCACTATATCAATAACTGATGGGCGTTTTCTTCCATTGTCGTAGTGCTCTTGGTCGGGATCGAGGTAAGATTTAGCAGTTTTTTGGATGATCTCAAAGCCCCACTACCAAGTTCACAAGGTTGAGCTTATCTGGGTAGGTGACGTCCTGCGCCCGAATCGTTTCCTTTTATTGATGCAGAAAAGGCTAGAAAATGGAATTCCGTCACGTTGCTTTATGCGATTGTGCGATACATGAGCTTTTTCCTGGTAACGTACGTCTGCAATCTCATTAGCGACATAGTTGAGCTGAATAAATTTCAGGATTACAGCGGTTTGCAGAAACCTTGAGATTCGGTTGTGAGAAATTTTGAGTCGCAGTGGTCAGACGAAAAAGGAAACCATGATCTGAGTGAGGCCTTCTCTGTACCATAGAACCAGACCACTACGATGCCAAAGAAAAAAACGTGCTGCGAGGGCACGCACATAAGGCTGCTGGAGCTGTCACAGAACCCCAAAGTAACTCAGAAAAGCCCTCCTTGATCCCAACAGTCCAGTATGTATCTTCGAGGCTAATGATGCTCTAGCTACTATCTCTTCAGGCCTTCATTTCATAACCGCACCCCCTTGTCCTTCGTGAACAACACAACGTCGCGACGCGACGCACACTGATTGAACCTCGGCACCATACCAACTCGCCAGTCGACACGGCTCAACGAAGACGCCAGCGCAACGCAGACAACGTTGCGTCGACATTGTTGTCGTGAGGGGACCGTGGCACACTGATGGCTCCCTCGTGAACATGCCTGCTATTACCACATCCTCTCTTACCGCAACTCGACGTGACGACACTGGAGTGCGACGCAACAACGCCAGCTCAATGCACATGACGTCGCGTCGACATCGTCATGACATGCCGACACGAGACAGGGCGAGAGCAGCTGCCAGGAGTGGTGTGAAGGCGCAGGGGCGAGGGTGAGGGCAAGGTGAGGCAAGGGCGCAAGAGGGTGCAAAAGGGAATGAGGCAAGGCGTGGCGAGACAACACGGCGCAAGATGACGACGACGGGGCGGTCGCGCTATTGCGATCATTGCGGCGTCATTGTGAACCCGTGGACACATCGTTATCCAACGCCATGACTACAATGACTTTGTCATCGTGACACGACGTGCACGGTGAGACTTCCATGCACCGCAAGGTGAGGGCGGGTGAGGTAAGGAGTGACGATGCGACATGAGGGCCAGGGCAATGCGACACAACGACCACGGTCTGATATACATAACGTCACACCGACGATGTCGACGTGACGCAACGTGCACGATGAAACCAGGGCAAACTTGGTGAAGGTGGGTGAGGTACCGAAGGCGAGGCGAGCGGCGAATGTGCTTGGTGAGGGCATGATATGAGGGCAAGGGCAAGAGCGAGGTGAGGACGGGTGTCTCGCCCTCGCCGTTGCATTGTACTGTCGCAACGGCATCGTGGACCCATGGTGACATCGTGATGTGGTGGTTGGGCAAGCTCGTGCGAGGACGGAGGTCTGGGCGAGCGGTTCCGACAATGTCGTGGTGATCGCATTGTCGTCCTATGAAACTCTAGAACTCATCAGCATCATATGAGCCTTCAATTACTCGAGCGGCAAGGTATCCATCAAGTGTCAGTGTTGCATACACTGAGCACCGGGTCCACGCCTGAAAACATCACGAATTTGTGCACGGCGTCCTCGAGTAGATCTTCCAAGGTATTGTACATGCGTACGTTCGCTTTTACATGTTTTACCCATGACAACGAACTCGGATCCATTGCCATTGAAAGAAGTCATCTCAAAGCATCCGCTTGAATTCCTCGCGTTCGACCTTGTTGCGCTCTG
>JBBPNZ010000963.1:0-12267 GCA_038091195.1 Phylloporus rhodoxanthus
AGCTTTGTTTTTGGGGTCGTTCTCACTAACCCAGATTCCGCTCCCGCATGCTGCATCAAGTTTACCATTTCTGATGCAGCTACCGTCAGTGTATATAGTGAGTGGTTCCACCGCTTGGCCGCGCTCTTGTCTGGGGTTGCTTAATCGGTATGCTGGTTCCAAGGTGGCGTCTGAGGTAGTGCCAAGTACGCGGAAACATTCGTCAAGTGAGTTGCGTGAGGTTATCGTCGGGTCGAAAGTTATTTCGTCCCCTTTGTCAACCACTGCCTGGTTATTCTTCTCCTTCCTTCTGTGAGTGAGGGTAAGGTCGTCATTCTTCGGGTGGAGGGGCATGTTGTATTTGTTGTCCGTCAGGCCTGTGATATTGCGGGTGGAAAGGCCAATTCCGACTCGTTTTGGGCCAAGGAGGCACTGATCGGTGGGGGTTCCGACATCCGAGCGTCCGGTCGCGTTTGCATCCAGAGCATACGCAGTTTGGGATTGGTAAGTGACGGCTATTCACGTTATTAAGCCTGTGGCAAGTCCGTAGCAGGTCTCGCATGTAGATCGCTTTATGTGTAGTACGGAGGCAATGTGTTTTGGTTTTGTGGTACAGCCGCGGGGGGACTCCGATATGGAACCACGCCGGCATTTGTCGTTTCAGTGCTTTTGACAGCTTCCTGGGGGCGAACATGAGGCAATATTTCTTTGCTGTCTGTAATAGTGCAATAAGTGGACGGGGGGTCTGTTTCTCGTTTCTCTTTGGCCTACCGGAGGGACGGAGTGCGGTGAGGAAGGTGCGGATATCATTCGGTTTGGTAATGCCGTCGTTGTTAATACTGTTTATTACGGCGTCGATGGCATACGTCCAGGTAGGACGCCGCTAACCGGTCTTTTCAGCTTCGCCGTCTTTGCCAAATCGCTTAGCACGCAAGACCGTTAAAGCCACAAATAAGCCAAAATAAGAACGATGTAAAGTTACTGATGGCCCGGCCGACGGCGGACGGCGTTGTCGCATCGTTCTCCTTCCAGCCATTTGGTCCATCCAGTCTCACGTTCTTGTATTCCGTCCCGGTCGGCTACACAACATGTCGCCTACGACCTGCCACTGATGGGTACCTCTATCGGACGGCTATCGACGTGCGACGGCAGCAGAGCAGGAGCAGCCTGCCCGGCATCGTGCGTTGCTGATGATGGGGATTGGAGCAAGTGCTGTACTATGTGAACAGACGCAATGGTTTCCAGATGAGGTGTGTATTCCCGTGCCCGTGAATGGGCAGGAGGGCCGAAGCAAAGAGGCGAGGGCACGCCGCGTGTGCATGTGCAAGGAAGGAGAGGGCTGGCGCACGTGCGTGCATGCCCACACAATCGGGTGACGAGAGCAGGATGCGGTAGGTGCATACAAGGGTAGGCGAGGGAGAGCGAGTAAGAGAAGGTATGTGCCCAGGGGAAAGAGAAGGTACGTGCACGTCCGTGCGCACACGATCGGGTGGCGACCAGGGTAAGCGCGGGTGTGCACGCGCATGTCTAACGACGGGGCGGTAGAGAGTGCAGATAGGCGTGTGCGAAGGAGGAGGGCGTGCACATGCACACGATCGGGTGCAAAGGGCGAGGGAGCCTGGCGCTTGTGCACGTGCAATGGTACAAGGCAGTGAGGGGCGGGGCATGCGCGCGTGGACGACCGTGTGGAGTGGTGTGGCAGTGGGACTCGGGCCTGGGTCATGGCAAGGGCAGAGTCCCTCTGGGCAGTGCCAGGGGTCCTGGCGCAGTGGCTGGAGGCCCCGTAGGTAGCATCATCCTGTCAGTAGTCAGCGTTCACCACCGTGTGTCGGTCCTGCTCCCCCTCCGCGGGAGGGTCTGTCCCAGGCTAGAGCCTCTCCAGTGGGCGAAGGTAAATGGGGGTGAGTTGGTGCATGTATGTTTACGCGCGCTTGTCAGGTGCGAGGTGAGGGCGCATGGTGCAGGGGTGAGGAGAGGAGAGTAAAGTCGGGTGAGAGCAGGTGTTGCGCGCACGTCTGTATGACCAGCACACCATGAGCTGGCTGCCGCGATCCCAGATGAAGCAAACCATTGATATTGCCTCTCAACGCGGCAACCTCACAGGTGGTCTGGTCACCAGACTAGATTACCGCACAGAGACTAACCCTTTCACCTGGCGTAAATAAGGTTTCTGCCGGCCCAGCGCGGCGCTCACCAAGTAGCTCAAGGCGGAGATATACTCCGGGGAGATAGAAGCAGCGACGAGGTAGGGCCGTCGGAACCTGCATAGTGGTATCTCTGATCCGATGGTATACTTACTATATACAGTCCATTTACGGAGCCGATTTCAAAGCTGAGGAAGAGGACCACAAGGTGATGCCCCGTAAAGGCTCCCTTGGGATGGCGAGTTGCTCAGTTGAGGAAGCTAAAAGGTCAGTACATGATATTCGGCGAGCTGAAGGGCGGAGAGAAAGAATTACGTGTGTTGGATCGCCTCAGTGAGGCAGGGGGAGATAACGAGACGTTGCTCATTTCCATCTGGATAGGGGGTTGTGGAACATGTTAATTTTATCAACGACGTGGGTCAGCAGTATGTTCCCAGGCAATGCTGAGTGATAGCCCGAGTGTCAACACTAAGTTGTTACCTCACGAGCCCAAATCAACGGGCTCACACTGACATAGCATGATTTTGAAATGGAAGCTTGCGCTTTGCGCCTGGACCTCGTTGCCTTTGGCGGCTAAGTAGAAATTAGCGACAAGCTTTCTGCTCTGACGTGTCGTCTCTCCGTTTGTCAGTCGAGCGCGAAACGGCCTCGGTTGAGTTGAAACGCACCAACTTAGTATAATATTTCTCTTACCCAGGATGCAAACCTACGATCCAACGAGGTCAGTATCATGACTCATCGCTTGACGTCCCTGAACGCCTCTATATGCACATGCTCCGCTCCGCTGTGAGACGATGCAACACATCACCGGCTTGACCAAAACTAAGGGGAGCACAGGGACACGTAAACGCACGGGAGGCTCTTCGCATTGATCGGAGAGGATTTCAAAGTATCCACTGTAGACAACGATTAGGTAATCCCTTGGACTCATCACTTTCCATCACAAAAACAAACAGTGTAGCTCGTTCCTCGAGTGTTGTCCACAAGAATCTAGCCGCGGCCCACGGCGTTGTGGCATGAGACCAATTGTGATGACGAACGAGGCAAGTGATTCGGATAAACCCTGTTAAAGCTTATTTAGTCGCGTAGATAAGGGGGAGGTAAGAAGCAACTGACTAATTAATTGACAGTAATGAGATGGGACAGTTGGATGTCTCGGCGTATCTGGTTACCACGCCATTGATGGGCTTCTGGGTACCTGCATGCGCAGTGGGTAAAATCTTACCGGTATATTATACGTGCCGATCCGCCACAGCATGTCTATGGATAATTTGCGACCGCAAAATTCACGCCTAGAAAGTGCACAGTAGTATCCAATTAAAACAATGTATTAACTGCAAATTCTGGGTTTCAAGATACCATGGGATGATCCACGCAAATGGAGATGGAACCAGTTACAGTCCAGCAGCGCTACCATTAATGTCAAGCACTGTTTTCTGAGATGAAAATGAGGACTCACGCAACTCTCCGTTTGGCTGATACATGTACATGTTCATCCCCTGTGGGTTCAGAGTTATCTGATAGATCACGTTCTAGACCACCCATGCGCCCACAGATCTGTAATGCTGTAGCGTGAAACTCCTCGGGGACTCCGCTTGATCTCCCAGGCAGCAATAGGTGCGGAAGTATTCGCGTGTGGAATAATCGATGAGCAACGGAGCCACCCTACACGCCGCAACCAAAGAAATGTCGCCGCCAAGTCGTCAAAAACAGTAGACAGCAGTGTAATTCAATCCGAGCACGTACAAACTGGTTATAAACACCCCCAACCACAGCCTGAACAGCCTCACCCATCACCTTATAAAGGCCAACACTCTTTGCAATCCCGGGAGATGCCGCCAAGGCCTCGCCCAGTTCGGTGTCCGGCTTTTGGGTTTGAGCGGTCCGAAGAGTTTCCTTGGAAGCTGTCGGGACCCACAGAAGGACACGACCAAGGGTCCACCGAGGTGCAACGTGTTCTCCCAAGAAATACGTGTTTAGTGCGCGCGAAATCAAACGGTCATAATCGTGGTGTTCACGACCCCGTGCAACTTCGTGGATGAATAACAGGAAATATGATTCCAAGACACGACGGCCTATCGGGTTCAAATCATAGAAGTAAATGCCAAGATGAGTGAGAGAAAGGAACTCCAGTTGAGTGGATACCCACCGATGAATGCCAGGCGGCCATTGTGTCCGTGAATAGCATCTTTGTGACTACCATGAGTGAGTATCCGCCTTGCTAACTCCGGAGGAAAGTCCAAGGATTGAAAGATGGAATTAAGATGAGCGGAGAAACGCGTGTCATCGTCGTTTGGCACTCTTGAAGTGGTGTGGGACGATAGACGATCCTTTACGGAAAACTCGGCATGTCGCGTCGAAAAATGGACCAGAACTGGTGGTGTTCGCCGTGGCACGAATACAGAGGATGTCAACGAGGCGTAAGGTGGCCGAAAGACAGCTCGAGGAAGACCAGTCATTGGCGAGCCACAAGCTCTTTGAACCAGCGAAAATGAAGCTCACGCGGTTCGGTAAAAGTCACGTGCGCCGTGGTAGAAACGAGTTGGCGGACGAGTCCAGATTGCGTTGACAAGATCATGTTCAGCTCTACATAGTACACCTGAGGTAAGTTCTAGATTCCCTAACGAAATTTCCCTCTTTTTTGGCTTACTCTGCAACTATCACAGACGTTATCCGATTGACGTGTGCCATTGACAACGGCTAACTCCATTGAATGACCGAAACCGCGAGTACCTTGTCTCAGTTCCTCTACAAATAAATCTTCAAAACGCATGATCCAATTTGGAAATCAATGGGTATTTAACTGTTAAATATTACGATGCTCTCGCAAAGGGAACTTACGCTGGTTCCCCGAAAGCCCTTGTACATTCATCAACAGGTCCCTCTTGTTACCGATTATGGATCCTTCCTTTGACGGATCTTGATGTGGTTCTAGAATGGAAAGAGGTCAGACAACTAGCTTCATTCCACGAGGCGATGGCCTCTCCGAGCCACCAATTAGATCTTCAATTGCTACCGTTGCGTAATATCTCCCACCAGTGGCGTGTCATCTGGATGAATCGACATTTGGTCACTCCGACGGAGGAAACGATAACCCTGGTGCGAGCACTTATTGGCATGTGCGTTGCGGTTGCGGGACGCGTGAAATTCACAATTTCAGGGTTCTCGCTTGCACGGCCACTGGAGCACACATCCGGAATATACCCGTGCTCCGTCGTTCGCGGTGTTACATGTCTTCAATGCTTCAGTGTAATAGATTTGGAGGTGCCTGCGTTTCGATTCAGGGTATAAAGCCGCGAGGGAATCCATCGTATTCTACAATAAGTCCGCTCTCCCCTTGCCTCTCATCGAATCCACTAACCGATACCTGCCGTGTGCCACAATGAACTTCAACTCTGGGCCTATTGTTACGTTAACCCCAACGTCTACCAGCTTCCCCTTTGAAACCAAGAAACTGTCTCTTTCGCCCAAAGTCAGAGCACAGTTAGGACCTCAATCAGGCGAGGCGCCTTCAATATACAACGCCATCTTTCCGAGCGGCTCCCTTACGCTCAGCTCGCCGCACGCAGAGATCTGGGTGCAGGGGAAACAGGTTTGATCAACTTGTCAGTTCCCATCACATACTGACGAGGGGACTCAGTTGCTCATCAGAGATCGCGCATCGGCATACGGTACTTATGTCAATGGAATTCGAATGCAGCACCAAACGCTTTTGGAAGATGGTGATGTTGTGGTCCGTATTGCCTTTTCGGCGCTTTCAGTTTTTATCCTTATCTCTACTTGCAAGACACTGGGAGAAATCATACCTCGTGCTGCCGCACCCCCAGGTGCTCTGGATTCCCATCTCAGAGCCATCGAAGTGATCATCTCCATTGCTGGTTTATGAAAGAGAACCTGGTGGGTTCAAGAACAACACGACATCTACGAATTGGACTTTTTCATCGTGTCCTAGTTTTCCCTACAAATTTACGCTCTGCTTATCGCGTCGCCACCTGTTTTTGTAGTCCACGTCATCTTATTGTAGCTCAAACAGCATCGACTCGTAGGACCCTCTACGCTATGTATTCTTTTGTTGTGTCATTTAGAATGGGACATCTTGTCATGCTATTTACGGACTGATGAAGCGCCCATCTGATGGTATCCAAGGTCGAGGAGAACCACGGAGCTTCCTAGCTTGGCGCCACATACAGTCGTCGAGAAAGAGAGATCTCCACTCGGCATTTTCCATATGAGCTTCGTCGTGCCTGATATCCAGCAGGTGATCCTGTTCCTCACGTATTATAGCCACGGATATATTGGTTTGCACAAACATGATACTGTCAGACCACCGTTGGTAGTCGGCCATCAAGTGGCGTGTTTCGAACATAACGAACGGAGGTACCTTGGGCAGTGAGTGGGCGTGGGCGTGGGCGTGGGCGTCCAGGCCAGGGAAAGGTCACTGCGGAAGGATGAGAGCAATCAGAAAGGCGTCCACAATGTCGTACTCAGGAATAGCCCCTGCACACACTGTGGAGCGGACAGATCAAGTCGCCGACCGAGACATGAAACCCTTTATCTTTGACGGAGAAGCTCCTTGCTCGGTGCAGGGGTCCGGTCGGCGCTGGAATAAATCCGTGAAGGTGGGTCAATTTCATCACCGAAAGCTGTCCGCGTTGTCGCCCAGTATTTGTCCACGTCGTCCAAGCAGTTTCATCACCAACGAGGGTAACCTGTGTGGGCGGAAAAACATCAGTGCCAGCAGGCGGAAATTCTATAGATTGAATGGACTGCCGAGATCACCGACGAACTCGGAAAACCAGCGACTTCAACTGAGCCTTGACTGTCGGTCCCACGCATACCGAGTTCTGTGTGCACACGTAGGCTGTATCGGTGGTTCTATCGCGCGATCGTCCGCACCTCCTGATAACCTTTTGATCATTAGGGCGTGAGAACAATATACCAAATGGAGATTAGGCATTTTGGCCGATGAGTAGGCGGTTTTAAGAGACAATAGCGGGCCAAGAGTGCATGCGTGCAAGGTTAACGCTGGTTTTGAAATCGGCACACTGGAAAAGAATACTGTCTTGTCCCTTGACCCACCATCACAACGATCGGATCATATTATCCTCAGTCACCAGTTGATCAATTTTCCTTTGGCCATGATCCTCTGGCTCGTCGAAATAGGGAAAATGTTGAAAGGAGCACCCACCAGGGGTTTTTATAAATTGATCTTTCGACAGACAGGCAAGAAGAATACAAACCTGGGATGGGGAGGCGTCCACAAGCAAGTTTTCCATGATGATCTTGCAGGACGCAGCCCGCTCGGCTGACTTTTGACAGATAATATGTCTGACACGAGCCACGTCAAAAAACTGCGCGGACACAAGAAAAGAAAAAGGTTAGGGATAACTTGGGGACAACACCTGGAAGGGATAAGGTTGAGCAGGCACGAGGTATATACACCGTTTTTCCCGAGTTTCAGGACATAAGAATCGTCTCTGGGACCTGTAAGACTGCCCGTCTGATACGGTTATTTTCTCGTATCCACCCCCTCGAGGCTTCAGCGTGATCCTGCGCCATCTTCGACTGTGACGCACCCTATGTTGCTTTCCAGTGATAATTAACCGGACCGAGAATAACCGCAGTCTGTACGTAACATCTAAATTCCGAAACCCAAGCGAGCGGGAGAGGACGACTGTGCACCTATTCTTGGCCTGGAGAATAGTAACTCGTCGGCAACTTGATAATTGGAATCGTTTTGTCTTTTGGCGAGGAGGCAGCGACGAGTTGAACAGTATCAACATCTAGTTTCGGTGAGCACGTCTTCAGCGTAGGGTAACGGATATTGTTTACATGACGCCATGTCAGGCAAAAGGTCAGATCCACCGCTCGAACCCAAGCTTCACTGAAATAGTCACCTTTGGCGACGCGAAGGATTCAATTGATTCACGCAGCCGAAAAAAAACTGCGTATGCTTCAGAACCCGGAAAAATCGAATGATCAAACAAATTCCCAGTGCTGCTCAGGTGATTACTAAGGATCGCTTGGATCCAAAACACCGCTCGACAGATCTGGTAATCGGCATGTCAGTGGATGCAAGGACGACAGCGTCGAGGGGAGGCCTAGTCCGCAATCACAATGGAATCGGTCGCACCTCCTTCGTCCCTGGAAAGATGCATGAGCCATATCGTTAATTAAGACGGATGGCCACCAGCCACAAGGAAAAATAGAAATGAGATGCGCATCACACCATTCCAACAAGGCATGAGGGTTATGCCTGACATTGCTAACATCCGTGCATCGAGGCTAGAAATTGTTCCCTGTCCATGTTAAGCAGGTAAGCCAAGAACGAATTCAGGGAACTTACACGCATGTAAAATTAATTTCGGTAGCCACCATGAAAGCCTTGCCAATGAAAATGCAAATAACCTGCAATGCGAGGGCCTGTCAAACGATACATCATTCATTGCTCGTTCGAAGGGGATGGCAAACGTGCGAAAGGCGATCGCCCACAAAAGGTGTCACCATCATGTAAACAGCGACGGCCATCAAAGTTATCCCAAAGCTCCCAGGTGCGATCAATGTGGAGAGAGGAACTCATGAACAACGCGACCATCAATCTCCGAGAGATAACGTAGCTCCAGTGGGATGTTCCGCAAGCAGGAGCATGGATTTCCCCTCCGGGACTAGCATCATCAAACTTGCACCAAAGTTTGCTCCCAGCCGACGTGGAGGAACAGCATGCTTGAGCGGCGCAAGTCGCGTCGGTAAAAGGGTCAGCTTCGAACGTGAATGAGAAAAACACACGATGTATCCAGTGCCGGCGCCCTAAGTGGTTACTAACTTACGGCATGTCCACACCAAAGAAGTACATAGGCGGGACAATCGAGCTGGAGCGCGGGCGCTGGTGTTACCGACTTACCGGCATAAAATGCGTATTTGGAGGTTCATGATTGGATCAAAAGGGATCCAACTCGTGGCTAGTCGATGAGTACTGCGGCACGTTGTCCGCCTTGAACAGCTCAGCGAGCAGGGTAAAGGAAAGCATGTAGTATGAGTCATCGACTTAGGTGCGGTGGGAAGACGAACCTCACGAAGAAGAGAGCATGATGCCGCGGTGTGCGTTGGAACTTGGCCGCTAAGCGGCGGAACCGCAATGGCGGAAGAACCACCCAGTTCAACTTCTGGTGCCTGTAAAATGATGAGACCGAAAAACCTGAATATCCGACAAGCTGCTGTAGCAGCCCTTGCGGCGTGGACCGTTCAAACGTAGTCTGGTGACCAGCCTGTCTATCATTGTCAAGTTTGTGGTCACAACCGTCGATTATCAAGTTCAAACTTCGAATACTTGTCATGTGTACTCATCTATATGTCATCTTCCCAATCGTTTGGTACGTTCTGCCGTGCTGTCTCTGCCGCGACCTCAACATCTACACCAACCGGCGTCGCATTCTCCTTTGCCCGCTGTGCTTGCACAGTCAGTGACGCCCACGCACCCTTTGACCCTCCCACCCCCGCACTAGGACTCGCCCCAGCTAACCGACTCGGTCCAGGCGACCCCGAACGGTCTTTTACGCCTGCCCCCGCAGGCGAGGGCACCCTCACAGGTGTCGCGCTCCCCGATGGTGGAGTTCCCAAAGCTGTCTTTGTCACCACCGCGTTCCATCGCTCTGTCCCTTTGCCACTGCTCCAGCTCCCTCCAGCTCCAGGCCCCACGGTGGTAGAACCAGTTCCGGCATTACTACCCCACGGAGAACTAGCTCCCCCGCCCGTCCCCGCCGCCATCTTCCCAACCACCAGCCGCCCCATGGTCGACGTAACGTGCTGCGACAACAACGGCACCGGTACGCGCGTGTCAACCCGTCGAATCAACTGCACACTCCTATGTGGCTCCTGGTCGACCATGATCGTGTCCATGCGGTACACAGATGCCAGCTAACCACAGCCACGATGGGTCAGTGCCCCAAAAACATCAAGGGGAAATGTGGGGCTCACGTCGTGCACAAATTTACGTCGATCAGGCGGCATGTGCGGCAACACCTGCGTTCTTCGATCCGAAGCGACAAAACTAGACCAAAAAAAATCGGCACAAAATCATATTACCGCAGAAAAATGGACGCACTCTGCAAAGGCTTTTTCGGCGACGCCCACAAACCTAGGGCCCAACGCCCGCGCACACCCTACCAGTTCGCTCGACCAACTCACCCGCCCCCCCTTTGACTCGCGGCTTTCCTCGCGGATGCCCAATGCCTCTGCCAGCCGTGCGTTCCGCTTCTTGATCTCGCATTCACCTGTGCATGCCAACGTTAGCTTCGCCCCCGAACATGGCACGGCCGAACGCAGGTGTCCACATGGACACGTAAGCGTCACCGGGGAGAGACAGGGCTCGGTTTCGGGGCAGGCAGCGGGCGCATGACAGGTCTGCGTGCATGGATGGTGTGCCGGTAGGCTGTTCAAAGCCGGGCGTGAGCGCGCAAGTCGCTGGATGGTCAAAGTGACGCACCATGATTTCCGAGATTTGCCACAGACGGCAGTACACGTTCCGCACGGGTCAGCATGGCACAGTCGTTCACAATGGTGGAACCCACACGCGAGGAGCCTAGTACGAAGAAACCCAAGGGGAAAAATATCAGCGCGGGCCCAAGCATGAGGACATACACGTACTTTCCACACACGCTCCCACAGCTCACGCGCTCCTGCGAGCACCGTAGATTGCCCACCCGCTTCTTCCCACATGCACATACTTTTTCCGTCAAGAACGGGCACGGCGGACACGAGCTGCCGCCGCCGCTCGCATTCCCGCCTTCCTCCTCCGCACCGAGTCCCAGCCCCTCATCTGCCGCATCCGCACCGGCAACCACCGTCCCTTCATGACACGCATGCGCTACATGGGGATGTCCACACGCCGGCGGTGGGCGCCCACACGGGTACACGCACCGCAGGCGCGTCCCGCACTGGATCGGCGGCTCGAGCACCGTGCGCCCACAGTTACAGACGACCTCCTCGAACACACCGCGCGGGCAGACGCCGCACGGCCCGCGGTGGTCGCCCCGCGTGCAGCGGTGGTTGCCGCACGGCAGCACCCGGCCACACGGGATATCGCACGCGTGCAGCGCGCGCAGGGCGGGGTCGAGCTGCAGTTGCGCGTCGAGGTCGATCGGGGCGTCGCGCCGCTTGAGTGACTTGGCGGTGCGCAACAGGGACGCGAGTGGGCAGCAGATGCGGCCGCATTGGTGCCGGCCGCAGGTACGCAGCACTGTGCAGGGTTTGTCGCAGAGGATGACGGCACTTGCGGGGACGTCGTCGCCGTCTTGATGTTGTGCGAGGACGGACTCGCTGCAGGGCGACTTGTGCTTGGTCGCCCCGCAGCGGCAGGTGCGTTCGACCTGTTTGGAGCACGGTGGGCAGGGGTCCCAGTGGCAGGTGGACTGGCAGAGGTGACCACATGGGAGTGGTTTAGAGCAGGGGAAGGTACAGGTAGGGAGAGGTGATGTACATGATGAGCGGGGAGGAAGGAGCGCAGAAGTTGGGCGTGAGGTGCTGCCTGCGAGTTCATTGGATGAATGGGCGACACGATAGCGACCGCATGCACAGGAAACAACACGCTCTGGATCAAACGGACATGGTGGCGGTATACGAGAAGGTGGATGACAGGGTTTAGAACACGAGTGGTGCGAACAGGCAAACGGGCTAGAGAGTAACGTGTCAATGAAGTCTCCACATTGATGAAATGAGAAACAAATCGTACTGTCCACATGGATGATCACATCCATAGCTCCCTAGCCATTCCCGTTGCGAACCATCATCCTCGGCGAAAACGCATTCAGTGGTCTCTTCAACCTTGACCTCGCCACATCCAACGTGCTTCGTGTCTCGCCCACACCAACACCAAACTTTTTCTCGTTCTGGACACGGCGAACATGGTCCTTCGTGGCACGGCTCCGCACAGACATGGTCCGATTTGCCGCAAGTCAACGGTTTGCCACAGGGTTTACCGCACGAAAACAATGACGCTGTCAGACCGACCTGGCATTTCGCACTGTGTCTCTCCTTTTCGCAAAAACACTGGACCTGGATTGTCACCGCACACGGTGGACACGGACCTGGATGACACGGGAGGGGGCAGGCATGTCTGCACCCCGATCGCGGACGCGAGCACGGTTGT
>JBBPNZ010000966.1:0-12238 GCA_038091195.1 Phylloporus rhodoxanthus
GTGAAGACAAGGTACGAGACGTTAATTATAAGATGTTCGAAGATTGACGAGTCGCGTTAGGGCCCTGGCATTGTTATCGGAAGATGGGATATTAATCAGCATCAACCAGATTGTGCAACCTTTTGGATCTGGTACAAAGACAAAGTACGGTATCGTGTCACGCGGCGTACGCACAACTCACGGTCACTTTAGGGTTGCACGTCTCCGGGATCAGGAAAGCGGGTAAGATATGATTCTTGTTAAAGGTCAAACTTTTGTTGGATCGCACTCAACAGCGCATTGAGCACTACTTGGAAAATCTTCCAAAGGGAAGTGACTGGCGAGAATTTTGTGCCACAACGCCGGCACGCTTCGATGGACTCGAGTTTTCAGGTGCCCATGAATGCTTCCAATACGTGCGTGTTGAACTGGGACATATCTAGGGAATGCTGATTGATATGGTCCGCTTGCAGAATTTGGGAACATATGGCCTCTGGGAAATCAATGATGTCAGCTGCTAGTGAATGTGCCATACTGTCTGTTCTTTAGTCAGATTTCTATCTATGTTTGCTGACAGCTGTGCAGGGGCTGGTCTAGCATGCAACAGTTTTTTGTGTGAGCTATTTACAAGTTGTCTGTTCCTGAGGCAGTTGTATCAAACTCAAAGAATGATTGAAGTGTATCTACTTGTAAAAAATGTAGGGTGTGATTAGCAGACTGGACATTCCATGTCTAGGACTCAAATTGCACATGTCTAATAGACAAGGCTGAAATTCAAGTACCAACACAGATTCCATTTGCCAATTTGTCAAAAGGACTCAATACTGGAATAGAAGGTTCTGGAAGCGTGTTGAATTGCTGGCACTTTATACAGTAGATATTTTGCAATGTTTCGAAAGTACGTGTTTATTCATAAGGGACTGAATCCTATCCGCGGTGCCCACCGTTCTCCAAACCAAACATCCCTTCCTTCCTTGTATTGGCAAAATGTTCCTATAATAATGAATCGAAAGCAGGACAACGTCGGTCAGGCGAATGCCCTCTGGGGTAGTCGTCAGTGCCCATTCTTCCCAATGAGGATCTATCTGTTCCCAAACCAATCACGACGATATGGTCAGCGAGGGTTCAGAATGACATTAATAGGGACACACGGAAAACACGCACAAAAATGCGCTTATGAAAGTCGAGCAGGAGAGCACAAATATCTCTCGCAAACTCTTGACATGTTATATGGTTCCCATTGGGTCGTACATGAATGCGCACGAGGGTCATTCCCGGCCACTTGACAGACAGTGTCAGTTAGTAAAGTCTCGCCTTCACGACAGAAAGCAAAAAGTAGCACATGCGCACCTGGAGGTTAACAACCGTCGATCTCCACCCGTGTGTTGCGGATGTAGGAAGACCGGATTTCGGTGAGTCGATGAGGACGGTATCCTTGAGAACGTCCCGCATCCGAACATCGGGCCACCCATGAGCATGGAAGGTGACCACTGGTGCGGTTTCATGCGGGGGACTGAAGTATGGTGGATGAGGTACACGTTCGATTCATCGTTGGTCAGCAGCATGTAAAATTCTGACATGTGCGCGCGCACTGCCCCTGGATGAATCGGAGGGTTGGCGACGCGCGTATAATACTAAAACAGGGAGGGGTAATCAACTTGCAAATAGGTCATCTTCTGACACGCACCTGATACGGCTCGGGTTGCGCACCACACAACATGCTGAGGGTTAATGCGCGACATATTCTAACAGAGAGCAATCAGGTAGAATAAGTGGGGATCAGAGTGTTGCTCTCGCTTTCCACAGCGAGCGCACGACATGCTCACATATTCAACCTCTCTATGTCAATGCGTCGACAAAGCGTTAGACAGGATGCTGTCTAGGCACACAGGATAGTCAAAGCGTGTGGCGCAAATAGCATTTCAATATGACCAGGATTGTCGAATCCAGCCAAGTCTGGCGAGCATTGTCAACAAGAAATCTCGTAGAAACAAGGGCGACGAAATGACTAGAACCTATCTGCAACAGTAAACAATATCGGGTTTGTGCAAGGTCGGCGCTTATGCAGAATAGTCGCCGCAGGCGAGGCGAATCAGATTAACGTTGAATGTTTGACCGTCAGTGTTGTGAACTAAGTGTTGTGAACTATCGTCTAGAAACCTTGCAAACATGATTCAGCACAGGAATACGACTTGTTGGTGTCTATTTGGGAAGAAACAAAAAAGGAAAGACACATTTGGTGGATATACATCAGCTTGCCATGGTTCACCTTTATCTCTACAAGATAGAGTTCTGTATGTGAGGTGAATATACTTGGCAGAGCCTCTCTGAATTGGCACCAGAGTCGAATCCATGAAAAACCTCGTGCAATACCAGTGTACGCTCGAAAGATTTGTTAGTAAACAAGAGGTATGAATTATAAACCACTCTTATCAGCGTCAGGACGCCATCGATGCATGTGATCTCATGACCGATAACTCATTTTTCCTTGCTCCATCACACACTCAGACCCCTTTGTCATGCTCCTTGAATCGGTTCCCTTTTCTTCTTCATCAACAATCACAGCATCATGACCGCCGCCTTCCTCGAACGCCGTCTTGTACTGTTCAAAGTGCGAAGCATGTTTCCTAACGACGTGTGATCATCAACGGCCGCAATCGAAAAGGTACACATACTCGGGCCCAACGATAGTGATGATGATCACAAAGGCAGCCACGACACCAATAAAGATACCTTGCACCTTTGCATATCCGGGAATGACGGTTAGTACGCCATTCTTAACCACGTACGTCTGGAAGTTCTTTCCACCGACTACGAACAGCCTCCTGTTAGACAAATAATGGACGGGGATGATGTGTACGAACCCGCTTCGATTTGCGCCGAAGCTGCGGAAATCATCTATAGGTTCCCAGTAAGCGAATTTGCATGATTGGCCTTAGAGGCATTGAGGATTGGACGTACATTTCCAAGCTGGTAAGCTACACCCGGGAATGTCGCTCTAAATGCCGGAGGCGACATCTCCGCCAACTGAATAGGAATCTGCTCTCCCACATTAGCCCAGACACTCCTGGAATGAAAACAAAAGCGTACGACGCCCCATGCCCCTTGGACTCCGAACTGTACGCAGAACGCACCAGCAGCGAGGGCGGAAAAGGAGGTTGGAATAATCCAGAGCGGGATGAACGCTGTTGATCCAAATTATGACTGTAAACAAGCACTCGTTTATTCACTACCTACCACCGACAAGCAATATAAAAAGGCTGCAGTGATTTGGAAGATTAGCAATTGATGGACAGAGAGTCGACTAGCATGCATGCAACGTACATTATAGTCAGTCGACGTCCCAGGTATTGACTTGTGGTGCCCGCGATGGCACCGCCCCTTTGAATTCGCAAAAAAGGTATATCAGTTTCACTGTGATGTGAACGCACAACCAAGAATACTCACACGATTGCGCCCTTGGTATCAAAACGCAGGTTGCAATCAAATGCAAGGGTTCAAAGAAAAAGTGACATACACAATTCCCGATAATCGTGGCAACCGTGGCGCTGTGTGAAGAAAAGCCCTTCGCATTTTCCAAATAGGTCGGATAAAGATCCTAAAAAAGTGATACGTGATTCAATTCCAATAGTCATTAAAAATTCTCACCTGAGAACCATGAGACAAAAAATTGAATCCTATGATGGCAGGTAAGACGACACGTCCACAGAGAAACGCATGCCAAATGACGCACCAGCCATAAGAAGGACGGCGTATATGCACAGTAACCAATGCCGCTTGAGCATTTCCTTTGTTTCCTTCAGGAAAATCCGAGTCTTGTTTGGATTATTCATAGCGCCCAGCTCTTTCTTCACAGCCTTTGCACGCAAGAATACCGCAGATTCAGGAAGAAGGGCACGCAAGACGGCGGAGAAGAAGAGAAGGGAGCTACCGCACCAAAACATGGCACGCCATGTGTGCGGGTTATGCGGAACAAGCGTCAGGTTGACGACGGCAGCAAGGAGGTAGCCTGCAGCATAACCCTGCTGAACGATACCGCTCCCAAGACCACGAAGCTCAACAGGAAGGTTCTCGAGAGCTGTGGAGGCTGCAAGGCCCCAGATGCCACCCATCGCAATACCGAAAAGCGATCGGACAGCCAAAAATTGGTGGAATGATTGTACAAAACTCGTTGAAAGAGAGAAACAGGAGCATAACAGCAGGTTGCAGGTAAGAGGCCATCTGCGCCCAAAACGGTCGGACATGATACCAAAGAAGACCTGTATCGTCGCCAATGTTGAGAGCCGTCATCCAAGAAGATTTCAGAAACTCACTGCACCGACCGATCTGAATAGGAGCGTGAGAGTGATTGCAGTTGTCTAAGCAAATGATATGTCGAGAACAATGCGCCCCATAAATCTCAAGGAAACGTACAATCGAAGCCGTTGGCTTATCAAACTGCTTTGAGAGCGATGTTACATTGAGTGTTACACTGAAGAAATCGAACGCATCGCAGGTCCACGCGATCCAACTGACATCGGGAAAACTTAGATAAAATAAGATGAAGAGACAACAAAAATTACTCACCCAGAAAAGAATTGGGCAAACTGAAGGAAAGTAAGACTCTTGAGCCTTGTGAAGATGCCAGAGGCTGAGTTGCCTTCTTCCCTCTTGGGAATGAAGCTCTTAAGGAATTGCGACATGGTCCTTGGGGACGGTCAAACGCAACGCGCGGCTTTTAAGATGATCTGGAAAATATCCGCTTCGAATGTGACTTGCGTCATTTATTGGCAAGGGGCCCGCGATTAGGCAAGTGGTCGGCGGGTGTAGGGTTGACGAGCCATCTGGAGTCTGGACGGGATGGAGACCCCGGTGTGCGGAGCTGAAATCGGAAAATCAGAAAGATGGTTGATGCGTCTCTTCAGGCCTTCAACCTCACCTATCTGGTTGCGGAGTACGGGTCGCACAGTGTACTAACCGGCAGCACCCGTCCACTCTCCCGGGGGTTCCCGAAGATGCGACATAACTCTGGAGTCCGATTTTGATGATCCACGATGCTCAATTTCGAGTCTCGACTCTCCGTAGCAAAAAAAGAGTTTACTCGATGATTGGCTTGATATATCGCTAGTTTGGCGTGTCCAGCAGTTTGTGTCATATTCGCCAGTTCAAACCAAGTTGCACCAGGATGGCAGCTCGCCGAGGATGGCCCTTTGCGTCAGCTCAAGTCCAATTCCAAGTAACTAACAGACCAAGACGTACCTGGCCACAATACCTTCACTTTTAGGCGTCCGAATCTGCCGATTGAGGTGTGTCCGGGGAAGACGGTTCACAAACATCGCGTAAATGCTTCCCCGGAACAAATCAAAATGGCAATATCGTGGACCATCCGCGTGGCTCCCGTTACAATCCGGATTACTGACGAAACACCATCAACCAGCTATATATGGCTCAAGAAGCGCGTTGATATCTTACTGGAAAGGAAGACAAGAAGGCATGAAGCCAACAGATGGTAAGTAGATAAGAAAATGACTGGACGGATGTACTAGTACTCACATATGAGGTGTCAACCACGGATAATCACAAACCTCACGACAGGAGCATCCACTACCATGACATGGGTAGGTCCAGTGCAAGCTCTAAAACTTAGGACCGAAACGCATTTGAATGCCACGGATGCAGGCTTTAGACTGAGGAATCCCTCGACGTCCTGGCATCAGTCGGACAGAAAATCGAGAGCCGATGGCAAAACTTCGACATGGGGTTTTTCTTTTGGTTATAGTATGTCTAAGCGTCGCATAGAGCCAGCATCGACCAATAGGGAGGCTAGCTCACTTACGAGAAAGCAACGACCATTTCGACCGCTTTAATACTGATAGGCTGGAGGTTGATGGAACAAGTTATTCGGGGGAACAATATGACCTTAGGCGGATGCATCATACTCCGCGAATTTGACTACATAGTGCGCAGATTCTGGCAGGGCAATTCTAGTACGCTCAATCAGACTACTTATCAGAGCGAGTGAGAATTACTGCAAAATGACAAGCTACCTAATCCCGGACTAACAAAGTAGACTAACAAAGTACATTACTATGGATAGCGACTTGAATAGCGAATGCATAGAAGGTGGCAGATACACACTGTTGTGTACCGACCTTAAAGACGTGAATATTCCTGGTGATACAACCTGATAAACCAACATCATCCATCATGTCTCGTCGAAAATAAAAGCTCATCCCGTCATCAATTAGTCATTCGAAATAAAGAGGCGTCGGGACGCCAAAAACAGTTAAACCATAACCTTTTCGTCCTCCGAGCGTATCTCTTTCGCTTCAGCCTCCATATCAGCCTCGTCTTGTCCACCTCCTTCTTCAAACGCCGTCTTGTGGGTCTCAAAGTGGGATGAGTGACGCCTAAGCAAAAGACCCTGATCAGTATGCGAGCGAGGAACAAGAAATGCAGACAACATACTCGGGTCCAACGATCGTCACCAGGAGGACATAGGCAGCAACCACACCGATGAAGATCCCTTGCACTTTTGCGTAATTGGGCACGTTCTTAACTACGCCATCGACGGTGATATTCGTCCGCAGCCGGTTTCCAGCAGCTAACCGAACAGACATCAGCAAATCGTACTCCAATACGTAACTATATCACGCACTTGCTTCAATTTGAGAGGACGCAGAAGAGACCATCTGAGGGAGGATTGATCATTAAATTTCTCTCACAAGAGACTGGTACACACGTTGCCGAGCTGATAGGCGACACCAGGGAACGTTGCCCTGAAGGCAGGAGGTGACAACTCTGCGAGCTGAATCGGAATCTATGTACGGAGCGTCTTGGTCAGGTCCACCTTGAGCAACTGAGGAAAGAATAGAGACGTACAACTCCCCATGCACCCTGAACGCCAAACTGGACACAGAATGCACCTGCCGCGAGTGGACTAAAGGTGTTTGGCAGAATCCATAAGGGTATAAAGGCTACAATGTGGTTAATGTCAATCAATGATCAGGGTATTAGTCCATGACACTTACCTCCGACGAGCAACACTGCGATACTGAAGAGGGTATAAGTCAGCATGAAGATAGACTACGACGACATACATTATAGTAAGCCGACGCCCGATATATTGACTCGAAGTGCCAGCGACTGTACCGCCACTGCATGCACATCCAAAAAATGCACTATGAGTAGAGACCATCTCATTCGCGACAACTGGACTCACGCAATGGCTCCCTGCAGTGTGCACGAATGGTTCCAATCAACTTTTGTTCGAATGAAGGGTAGGACAAACACGCGTACACAGTTTCCAATAATGGTAGCGATTGTTGCATCATGTGTTGAAAACCCTTTAGTGGTCTCCAGGTAGGTGGGGTATAGGTCCTACAATCCAAGCACGGAGCACTGTCAGTGATTGTAACGTACACTGAAGAGGAGATTCGCGTACCTGAGAACCATGAGACAAAAAGTTGAATCCTATGAAAGATGAATAATTTCTCACGTGTGGAGGACCTCGACAGGCCAGATAGGCTTACCTGTCATGAGCAAGACAGCATAAATACACAATTTCCAATGAAGTCTGAGCATCTCTTTGATTTCATGAAGGAATATTTGAGTCTTTGCAGTTGTTGTCGTTCCTTTTGCTCTCTCGATGGCTTTGGCACGTAAGAAAACCTCGGATTCGGGCAAGAGTGAACGAAGAAACGCAGCCAAGAGTGAGATACCAGCACCGAACCAGAACAGCGTTCGCCACGTATGCGACGAACTCGGCACAACCCTGAGGTTGATAACTGCGGCGACAAGATAGCCGACCGCATAACCTTGTTGAAGAACGCCACTCGCGAGCCCTCGGACCTCGACAGGAAGGTTTTCCAATGCGGACGAGGAGGAAAGTCCCCAAATTCCACCCATCGCAATTCCAAAGAGGGAACGCACAGCGAGAAATTGAGAATACGTGTTGACAAAACCAGTTGCAAGGGAGAACACGCAGCAGAGTAGGAGGTTGATGACCAGAGGCCATTTTCGACCGAAACGGTCAGACAAGACGCCAAATATGACCTGTGCAGAGTAAACGCACAAGCTGGAACACAAGAAAATGGGAACTCACAGCGCCAGCTGATCGGAAGAGCAGGGTAAGCGTGATGGCAGTGGTCTACAAAAGCATGCATGAACACAGCGAAAATGATACTGCGGCCTTGAACGGATCTTACTATCTTGGACGTAGACACGTTGAATTGTTTGGAAAGCAGTGTAAGCGTCAAAGACACAGCGAAAAAGTCGAGGGCATCACAAGTCCATGCGAGCCAGCTGGTGGAATGGGCATAAACGCAAAAACACCGCCAATAAAGATTGACTCACCCGACCAAGAAATGCGTGATTTGAATTGGCCTGAGCGACCGGAGGGCTGGGAAAAACCCAGAACTGGCTATGTTCCTCTCCCTCCTGGGGACGAGGTTGGCAATAAACCGAGGAGCCATAAGAGCCTGGGTGTGGACGCGGTGGTCGATGCTGGTGGTCCCTCATCATCGATAAGCGAGACATATATATGCATCTCGTCACCGAAAGGCACGGTCCAAAAGTAGCCTTGATGCCCCACTGAGTTCCCGTTCGCTTACCTGGCACAAGTGTCATCTTTACGGCACATGCAATTATGTAGTCCAGCTGACCGTCGCTTGGTATTCCGCGAAACCGAATTCCAACTAGCACCAACGTGTCACGTCTGGCCGCATCTGCATGAGGCCCAGTAAACGTCAATTGTGCTCGTCTCCAGGTTTGATGCATGCGCCTGTACCAAGTTGCGGACATTACGCGCGTCGTCACGAGAGGCCACAGATATGAATCTTCAGTGGGTGCAGGGTCAGAGTTCTGGCTTCCTGTCCGCTTTAGCATGGTCATATCGGCAGCTGGCATGGCCCATCAGACGTTCATCGTCGTCCAACCGAGTTCAAATGAGCGATGCAACCTGCACCCCCACTGATGAGACAGTGATTTCATATGACCACTGAGTCAAAAATGTTTCAGACCCAGATTAACACTCATCCTCCTACTAGTAGGCCCAAAGGTACCCGCTTGAAACGACCCTGTGACATGGCAACCTGACAACTAGGGAGTCAATTGATCGTGAAACAAAGTCATGCCAATTAATGGCTCCGCCCTTATTCGGCTGTTGTGCGGTACACCGTGATCATTTGATCATGAATGTCAGACCCCTCCCTGCTGCCAGGTAACTTGGTCCATTCTACGATATTAATGCTATGTAGACTTCCACAGTTGTCTGGCGGCCGGTTGTCCTACAGTGCAGTGATGGACCGTAGACCGCCCCAGAGCAAAAAGCTGACAATATGAGCTAGCTCATTTTCGAGTGTCATTTTGAAAGTATGTATGAAGTAGTGATCCCATCCACGGACCCATCATCATCTATGAAAGATTTGAAAAGTCCCGCTACGTGAAGTATGGCACGGAAACGTCATTGATCATGAGATCGACGTATGGCAATTTACCGCTTGGCTTTCTTTCCCCTCCGCGTGGGTTTCTTCTCCCCTCCTCCTTCCCCCGCGGTCTCCAGTTTGCGTTTCTGTCCGGCAGCCCCACTCTTGACACTCACGACAGTAGCCCCCGATTTTCCCTCTGCAAGCTTGGAGACCTGCACTTCCGCAGCACTCCAGTCCGCAGCTGTGTCGTTGATGGCATACCTACCAAATACAAACGATAAATTCAACGTGCGTTCCATCAGCTATCATTTCCGCGATAAAGTGAAAGATATTTATGGTGCAGGCGCACGCATCAAGGGATCATGGCGACTTCCATATGATAGTGGGTTAAAGCGGGAATGGGTGGAGAAAAGGGGGGAATGGATGACGAAAACAGCTCAGAGATAGAAGCACTCACTTGCTCAAATCAAGCGACTCAATCATTGCACGCTGCTTTTCGCGTAGAGCTCTCGTCACTTCACTCCCAGCTTCGTCGAGCTCATCTTCAACACTGATTTCGATAGGTTGCCATGACTTTGACGTTTCTCCGTTACCACTTTCATCCTCGATATCGCCTTGGACACAAGAATCCATATTTTTGGATGGGCGTGCGATGGGGATATCTGCCCCGATGGCTTCCTTCCGGATATCGGACAACCGTTTGCTGATCTTGCGCACGAGCTTATTAAACAGCGCCAATGCCTGGGAGACGGGCAATGACAACTCGTTCTGGTTCACGATCATTGGCAATCAATTTCGTGCTAGCTTACGATCCACTTACCTCCACTTCCTCGATTGACTTTCTCTGAAGGCCCATGCCAAGAAGTATCGACGCTTGCACAGCAGACAGATTCACGTCGTCCCCCAGCCGTTTGTCAAAGTAGAGGGTGGAGACACATGGCAAGAGGTCGAGAACAACGTGGTAGTCGACCATATTATTCGCATACGAATCAAGGCGTTTGAGATCAAATGGTGTCATGAGAAAAGATAGTTCGGATGAGGTAACTGGCGGTGGGGATGATAAGGAATATTATTGGGGGACGGTCTGGTCGCCTACCTCGTGAGGAAGATTCCTCGCCCTCGCCGCCTTTCTTGACACCAGCATTAGCAGCCTCGAGGATGCTCAATGCCGTCACGCTCCCAAACTCTCTAAACTTGAAAGAAAGCAACGAAACGAAGCGCCGTCTAAAGTCTGTCATCACAAAACGCGTCATAACTTATGTCCTTGCGCGTAAAGTACAACTCACCCTTTGCGAATTCGCTCAACCACTGGAGATCGCCCTCGGCTGAGCTATTAAGCCCTCGAACCATCACACACGTATGTTCACCCGTGAGCTCAGACTGTGTTTGCCGAAGATAAAGGGGCACAAAGCTGGCACGCTTCCAGAACCTATTTTTGGATGGAACTGTCTATTAGGGGGAGAAGCATACACGGAGATACGTACCTTAATAACTGCGGAGTCAATCCGTATGAAACACCTAGATAATCCAAGCTTTCTGGTTTTCTCTCCGAAAGGCGCTGGAGCAACGGTGGCATTGCATTCGCCGAACGAACGGTCGGGTGATCTGTTAACAGGTCCACATTCTTCCCATAACAAGGGAAATAAAAACACCGTGTCAAATCAAATAGTCAGGGAGGGTTCGGGTGTTCAATTTGGGGGTGAACGCACAAGGTCAATCAAAGTGGCATCGGGGTAGGACGGTTCGGAAAGGGTGTTTTCGGAAAGGTTGAAGTATTCCCCGCTGTAGAAGGAATTGAGAGCTTTGAGAGCCCGAGAGCCATACCCCATCTACACGTGACCCGTCAGTCCTGATCAAAAACACACATTGAATCAAAGTCGTCCCCTCGCCCACTGAAGCTGGCCGGGATCAAGGCATAGAATAACTAAATGGGGACTGAACTAGTCAAAAGGGCTTGCCACTCACATTGGCGTAGTCCGGGTGTGTAGCGATCCGAACTATTCGGGCGCCACTCAACATGCCAAACTTGCTCTCCTGAAACTGCTGCGCAACAATCCAGGGAATCATATCACCCCCTGCTCTCAGTCCCCTGCCTAGGCCCTCCATAATCGCAACTTTACTGATGTTGCCTTCGAGTGCGACCTGGAGCACCACGAGCGGTTCCGGGAGATGCGATTCGTCGTCCTTAAGTGGCGGAAGGAGGACAAAAAGGTGGTGCGCGGGAGCATCCGACATAAGCTGGAGATCATTGGGTTGGTTTTTGTAGTGCGAGGCAACATAGAGTGCCATCATCCGCTGGAGGAACATCTCGGAAGCGGGATGGTAACTGAACAATGTATCCCGAGAGACATAGTACAGCTCACACGCAGATGGATGCGGGCACCCTTGTGCCAATGCGACGGCAGACTTGGAGGAAATGGTTGCATCTAGACACAACAGACCATTCAACCACTTCTCAATTTTGTCTCCGGCACCATAACGAATAGGTGTCTCGAGTTTTATTTCGCGCAGCGTGCGCGTCTTTGGAGCATTGGAGTTTCCGGAACTAACTTTCTTGGAGGATGCGGTTGCCACAGATGACTCTTGCGCTATAGCATCTTTCGCAAAGGAAGGACGAGTGCTTTCTCGCAGCTGTTGTATGAGTTTGAGGGAGAGAGAGCGACCAGTGCCTTCGTAACCGTTGATGGTGGATGCCATGAATACAAGGTACGGGCCAAGGAGATTGCGTACAAGAGGAAGGGGAATAGCAGCAGCTTCATCGATAATGACAAGTTCGGCTTGCCCCAAGACATGGGCATCTTCAGGTTGGATGTACTATAAAAATGTGGGGATGAGACCAGATGGGTGGTCAG
>JBBPNZ010000967.1:0-12236 GCA_038091195.1 Phylloporus rhodoxanthus
CAACCGACGCGAGAGTAGGTCCGCAGACAGCACGGGAGCGAGCGGCAGAGAGTTGACCAGATGTAGCGTCCGGAAACTTTTGGAAGAGATGACGCATTATGGCTAGGTCAATCACAGCTAAATTTCATTTGAGCTTTGAGATAGTCTGCTCCGAGAGGTACACGTTACCATCACCGAGAAACTCCAGGCGCTGATATGATGATCCAGCCGATGTAGTAAATGACGGGTGTGTGATCGCTTCAACGAGCAAATCACCACGGTGGAAATCGTACCCTATCGAAGCTTGCAGGTCTGCAAAGATCGGCGGTATGAGCGACGGCTCTGGGGGTCGGGAATAGCGGAGTGACCATGGGAGAGGACCTCCCATTGATAACCCTAATGCGTCACCAGCACGCAATGCCATATCGATGCCCCCAGTAAGGAACGCCGCACCAAGAGTCGCCTCCATGCAGTCCTGCAAGCTTCGACGGGGATACTCTCTGCGCACCGTGTGCTTTGCTTGCATCATATAATCCACCACATCTGACTCCTCTGGTATCGTATATCTCCATACATGTAAGCTCTGAGCTTCGGATGTAAGAAATCGCTCGAGACCAATCTCTTTGGCGCGCGCCAACAACGTGCGATTCGATATACTGCTCTGGCGCAGTTGAGAAAGTTGACCTTCATGTCGATGAGGGAACTTGTTCATGATGTGAACCGTGCTCGTCAGCTTGAGTACTGAATCTCCCAATGTCTCCATACGCTGGTTGTTCCATGTCGCATTTGTCGTGGGGAGAGTGGATCCTTCAATCAGAAGGTCATCGTCAATCGGAGGTAATCCAAGCTGTAGGCGCTCTTCTCTAGCCCGATAAAGATCCGTTGCCCGCCTACAAATCCGCGGAAGAAATAGGAAAGTACGATAGACCAGCTGGGAGAAGTGGACAACCCTGCATCCACCCTGCGGCATGATTGACCCGACAGGTGCAGTATGACGTTTATACATATCGATGCTTTGATGTCTGGAAGCCGGACGATAAAGTCCGGAGGGTGCACGAGGAAGACTGTGCACCTCGATAAGTGGGCAATCAGTCGGAACGTAAGCTTCGCGATTTTTCCTACTCCACTTTTGCATGAAATATTCGTGGTACGTTGCAGATGGAGCCTCACGGGAGCCCGGGGGTGGTTTAGATAATGCGGTAAGATCGTATCTTATGTTGTGAAGAATGTGGGCCCGGCCATAGAGATTACAATTCATGACCATCGTTGCACCAAAGTCCTTTTCGGTGACTCCTTCCCAGTTATATGTGCCATATGGCTCGTTAACGACGCGTCGCACCGCCTCAAAATCGATGCAGTTGTGCTCCGTAAGGGGAACCAGGAAGCATGTCACAGGCCACGTGATCGGACGTCCAGTGATGCAGAACCAAATGCCCATCTTGGTGTATTCTTCAAGCATGCGCAAGTTTTCCCACTCCTCCTCAGGATCAAACATGAGTTCATCCGTACAACGCATGGTTATGGTGTAGCCCTCGCTGGTGAGTTCAAGTGGTGGTAGCTCTGTTCCGGTTATGAGCCCAGCAGAATCTTCTCCGTCGATTGAGACAACATGCATTCGCAGTCTTGGGCCAATTGTCCATGGGTCTTGCACAAGAATCTCCATGATATCCGGGAGTTGAGAGACATCCGGTAGCTTGCGACCATCAGCATCGTAATCACTCTTCCCCTTGGAGCCAGTAGAGGGAAGAAGGTAATCATCAAAGACGTCGAGTCTGTGAAGGGCTTTGACGGCTATAAATGCAACGGCTCGTTTTGCTTCGCGCTTCGAGTTTCGCATAGGTCCTCGATATATGAGATGATCGACGGGAAGAGGGAGGCTGGACGGGAGTTCTAAAATTGCGGCATAATCACCGGTATATTTCGGCAACAATGGAGGGGTGTAGGCATCATGTGGAATGAGGGAGCACAAATAATTGATGAGTCCGATTGCAGAACCGTAGGTAAGCACCGCCCCAGTAGATGGAACGATGTATCGTTCACGAGCGGCAACATCTTCAGGGTCATCTTCCTCTAGCTCACCCTCTTCTGAGTCTGACGATGATTCTGGTGAAGGGGGACGAGTAGGATTTTCCCGAGTCTGATAGACTCTCTTGAGTTCGGGCTCAATTTCCTGAAAAGTTTTATAACGGTCGAGATGCGACGTATGGCCAACTTGGGCCATAATAACAAAGGTAGAAGTTTTGGTACGGGCTCGTCCTCTGGATTGGACATACCCAACCATATGATGGAGGGGATCGAAACGTATCACAAGGTCACAAGCCTACCAACCAAGCGTTAGAATTTTGAGACATAAATGCACTCGGACATACTGGAAAGTCTAATCCTTCTTCAGCAACCGATGTAGCAACCACTGGAAAGGAGTGAATGAACAATACCGCGTACAAAGGTACAGAGCGACGACATACGCAAGTTCAAACCACCCTCTTCATACGACTTCCGAAACGATTTGACTGTATCTTGCTGTCGCGCCAACCCCATACCCTTCACGTGCACCCCTGACGTAGCACTCGCATTGGTGCCTCCTTTACCCCGTGCGCCATGTCCACCGCCGTGTCCGACAAGCTCTGCGCACCGAATGCGACCCCTTAGCTCGGGGATTTTGGATAGTACTTTAGCAAGGCAAGCAGCAACCTGACGCTGCTCTACGAAGACAATACCGTGGAATGTTGGGGTGTGATACCCAAGAAGGACCTCGGTGAGAGCCTTTACCTTGGGGGTGCACCAAGCAAGTGGGACAGGGATTGGCACGGCGGGTGGGGAAGTGGAAGGGTCATCGAAAAACGGCTTGAAATCAGAAAGGACGGAATCAAGTTGCTCAAGGGAAGGAGGAATAGACGGTGTATTTTGATGGGGAGGAGGATCGTCAATGACCATTCCATCCTCTTGGATGTCAAAGGGATTGATGTGATTGTCGGGATTATCGATTTCTAGAAGAAGCTGATTGACTCGTGTACGAACCTCGTGATATACAAAGAGGTCTGCGGAATAAGGACCGAGGCTGTTCCGAGTGACATGGTATTTCATTTGTAATTTGTTCCATGCTATATCAACGTCGTCGGATTGGAAGAGTGATAGGACGTCCCAAAGATTTGGATTTAAATATAGATAGTTATCAGGAGGTGGAAGGTATTGCTTGACGATCTGTGTCACGTATATAAGAATGTGTTGCAGTGATGACCAGAAAGATAAAAATACACACTTCTACAGGCCGTGGCGAGTTTTCAAGCAACTCGCACACGTGCTCACGCACAGCGATGACGGTGGCATCCAGGTTTTTCTCCAAAGTCAACAAGGATCCCTCCGCGTCTTTGGGGTTCCAGATGGGTGACGCGGTCATTCCAAATATTTTTGGGCGTTCAGCGGGATGAACCTGAAAGTATTCGCGCATTATGCCATTATAAGCATGGTTCTTGCGCGTATGATGGCACTCATCAAAGATGATCAACGAGACCTAGATCGCCGACCGGTGAGCAGAACGACAATAAGAACGAGGAAGAACGGCGTACTTTGTCGATTCTCCAGTGAGAATGAGTAAGGATGTTGAGGAATATCTGAGCTAGGCAATCGATGAGAAATTGGAGCTAGCGCTTCAATAACTGATGTAGCTCACCTGTCATCACGACCACGTCGGCCTTCTCGAACGAGCTCTTCCAATTCGCCCGATCCGAGAGCTCCAAATCCAGACTTCCATGAAATTTTCGTACCCTCAAAGGTGTCTGAGACACGATGAACTCTGCTTGTTGTTCAACGAGGGCAACCTTTGGGACGAGAAACACGACGACTTTGCCGATGGCGCTGGGCTGCAAAACGAGCCATTTGATGAGAAGAATGCTGATGAGGGTCTTGCCGCTGCCCGTGTCGAGGGCAGCGATGATGTTGTGTTCCTGCGCGCGTCGAAATATCTCCTCCTGATACTTGCGGGGGAGAATGGTTTCATTGACAGTGATGGTAAGACCCTGTGTGGTCGTCACCGAAGTCGTTGCTCCAATGGTCGTCACTGTCATGAAGCAAGCAGTGTGTCGATATAAACGGAGTCCCAGCGGATACTTATCAGTCCATCTCTTAGCTGGGTAGAGGAAATCCGCATTCAAGTCCGCGTGCAGTCAAGATTCGAATACAGCCTGCCTAATCAAGTTGGATTGACTGTGGGCGCAACTGCATCCATGACAGAAGACACAGAATTGTGAGCGCCAAAGTCGCCCTCGCGTTCCACGTACTCATCGCTCCCAGCAACGACGCCCTGCGCAAGTATGGCATCATCCCACCACGAGAGCCATCCCCACGGACGCCATCTCCACCACCGCCCTCAACACTGCACGAGGCCCTCGCGGACCTGACTGCGGACGAGCTACGTGAACTTGAGGAGGACGTCGCAGATGATGACCTCCAACGAACGGCTGACGCATGTCGCCGCCAGCGCCTGGCTGAGGAGCAAAGGGCGATCAAGCGTGCCCGATTCGGCAGAGTGTATCCAATCGGGAGGGATGACTACACAAGAGAGGTCACGGAGGCGAGCAAGATGAACGAGGACGACGATCAGGACGAAAAGGGCACAGGAGTGGTATGTTTTCTTTACAAGGACGGGTCAGCCATTCTCGCATACTATACCACTTCCATCTCAACTTCTCGTAGCATTCCACGCAGCGATCGTACATTTAACCATCTCCGGGATTTAGCTGCGACATATCCTCGAACCAAATTCGTGTCTATCGTCGGTAATAAATGCATAGCAGATCTACCCGACAGTTGCATCCCAATGCTTATCATCTATCGCAAAGGAGACATCAGAAATCAGCTCGTGGCTTGGGGTGCTGATCGTGAAAGACGTCTTGGAGGTGTGCATGCTTTCTCCCGTCCTTACCGCTATTCACTCACACGAGAAGAACTCGAGGCAATTCTTGTGTTGTGTGGGGCTATTGACCCCCTTGAACATCCTTCTCAAGGTGACCAGAAAGTACAGGATCAGAGCGATGGTTCCAGTGAAGACGACGACGACGCATCCTCCCGTATGCGATCTGCAACAAGGACAAATGCACGAGCTCCAAAGAATATCCGTGGACCAAAGGACGATTCGGACGCAGAATTTGAGTTCGATATGTAGATGATACTGTTCGAGGATAAAGTTCTACTGGTCTACTCAGCATTGAAGGGAGGCAACGTTTGTTGCCTTCCCTTGACAGGCCAGACTTCTGTCATAGTCTTGGCTTCCCATATCCTCCCGCCCCGCACCACGAACCTGATATCCTTTGTCTTGCGGATATCATCATCAATCAGATCAAAGTCCGCAGGGAAAACGACAAGGTCAGCAAGTTTGCCTGCGGACACCGTACCGAGAGACTGGTCTAGACCAAATGTCGTTGCCGCGTTGGAAGTCGCAGCACGAATAACCTGAGTGACAGCAGCGTCAGCATCATTAAACACGACAGTACGAATGTAATTAAAGTTGACCTCATAATTGTCCAGCCCTCCAGCCTTGGCAAACGCCATTTCTTTATGATACAGAAGACCCAACGGGGGTTCTCCATGTGCTCCAATGTGAGCAGACAATCCACGATGAACCATCTTGGCGACCGAGGAAGAGACGTTGAAAAGCGCTATGGCTGGTAGGGCGCGTTAGCTCGACATTAACCAGTGTCCGAGAAAAAAACAAACAGTTTGCGGGCCGGCTTCTGGCCTCCGATAAGCCCTCTAGGATGTCATGCCTCGTAAAGCGTCTGAGTCTGTAACATATTGCGGTTAGATGTCCATGAACACTGTAGAGGTACACACTTGGGATCATTGGGAATATCTACGGTCGCCCAGACTAACTCTTCCCCCCACGCTCCTCCATAATCAACAATATGCGTCGGTGTCGATCCAGTTCCACTCAGCGCATATAGTGTGAGGATGTCATCGTAGAGTACTGGCACTGGGATATTGTGCTCGACAGTCGTCATTCCTGGACACGGCACGTCAGAAGCTTACTTTACAGCTCAAGAACCTACTTACCATCTACAATGTACGTCTGGTCCCAGTCGAAATTCATACCCTGATATACGTGTTAGTCGTATCGCGAGATTACAAGTTAGTCACGCACACCCTCGGGTACGCAAGCCATGTTCATCTTTTTCGCCTGCAGCAACAAACGTTGCCTAGACGCCCTCGCTGGCAAGTTGTAGTTCTTATAAGACCAGCTCGCTGGCCCGCCCTCGGCCTTGATGCGGATAAGGGCTTCCTTTGCTTCTTGGGTGTTTGCGATATCGAGATGGTAAGAATAATGAGATGCTCCATAGATAATTTGACCTGTGTGGAAAATCCTGGGGCCAATCATGAGACCACTCTCAACGCGAGCACGTTCAACAAAGCCGAGAGAGTTGTGCAAGCTTGGACTGTGACGGGATTTAGAAAAGCCACGCGAGTGCCTTTGATTCCTCAACGTACTTGTGCATAGTGGTGATCCCATACGCAAGGAATGTTTCCATCTCCCAAGAAGTGGCAGGGTGCTTGACCGTCGCCCCTTCCCAGTGGGCATGTGCGTCAATCAACCCCGGGATGATGTATCCTAGTCAAGTATCATAAGAATCATTATCATCACCAGGTTGCCCAACTTACCACCATCGGTCTGGATGACCAGGGCACCGTCTGGAACAGATACTTCACCATCCTTTCCCACTGCGCCGATGAGGCCATCTCGGAGGATAACCGTCCCGCCACTAATCACGTCCCGGTGAACATCACCGTGCTCCATGGTGAGGATGGTAGCATTCACGAATGCAACGGTATCCACGCCAGAAAATGCGAGAGCTTCACGGCGGAGCCTCGTGACCTCCGATTCATATCGCACGTCCACCTCGGTGACGTCCAATAAATCAGTCACGCAGTCAACTCCGAAGGTCTGGGTGTCCGCTTTAATGGCCTGTGAGCATCGTGAGAGCCGGGAAATGGGCAAAGTATGCAGAAAAGGTCCTTGATGACAATAAATTCAGAATCGCCGCAGCAACATCGACATTCTCAGGTCTTACCAAGGAACCACCCAACAACGTTTCCATCACCACTCACAACCAGATCGTGTCCACCGTCCAAGCTAAGCCTTGCTAATCCCGTTGGCGCCTTGCCCGGCTTACTCCACAGGTCCGTCGAAGAGGTCACTTCGGGGGCATAGTAGACTTGTTGGAAGTTCACAAATGCGGCACCTTGGGTACTGTTTGAAAATACCAACTCATTGGTTGAATGCCCATTCGCAGCGACCTCTTCCGCATAACGTCCCCATTCATCCGCACCACGGGAGATATCCACAACGAAAACCCGATCAGATTGATGGACAAGAAGCTCGTGGGAAGAGATAAAACCAAGTTTCAACGCGTCGTCAGAGGACCGGATTGAAGTACGGATTTTCCGAGCATTCACCACGGGAATTGAACGGGATGGTGCGGCTTTCGTGGGTAGTGTGACCTCCCCAATCCAAAGACCGGTTTGGGCGGTAGCGACAACATCGCCGGTAAGGACATCACCACTTGTCTTGACGAAAGCAATTGTCCGGACAGCTCCCTCTCCACCCGAAATTACGGGAGTGAAGTATCGCCCCAATGGAAGATCAACTAGTTCATATACGTCGCCCGTATTCAAATCGGCAATCTCGAATGAGGAGAAGTATGTATCCGACCATCTTCCATGAATGATCAAGTTATTGTTCTTGCCAACGAAAGAAGGTGAGTAATATGGTGCTCCTGCATGGGCAACAGGTACACGTTGTGCTGGTGAAGTCGATCCCAAGACTTGAACATAAGTGACACCCGCGGCTTGGAACACTGCACGTGTCCCAGTCTCGTCGAGGGCGAGTTGGGTAAATGCATGAAGTCGCTGCTTGCCCATTTCGAGCTCTCTGACGTCCGTAGTTGCCTTGAGAGTCTCCGCAAGTTTGATCTCGATATGAGCACGAAAACCGACAGGTCGAGGTGTACTTCCTAATACACGTTCCCCGAGAGCGTTCAAGGCAAGTGGAATGTGGTAAATCTGTCCTGCGGCCCAGATAAGGATAGCCTCATCGGAAGGATTAAACGCAAAAGAGGGATAGGTGCCCATGGGGGCATAAATAACGGAAAGATCGTATGTCAACCCATGCCAGATATTATGGAGCGTACCCGTCTGCAAATCCCTATGGCAAAAATCAGATGGCGTTTGAACCTGACGCATATGAGACATACTTGAGGACAAGTGCCTCTTTGTCACGAACACGACGAACGAATGCAAGTGTACGTCCATCACGAGACAACGTGGGTCTGCTAGCACCTCCGGGGAATGTATTAGCGAGAACTTCTTCTTCTCCTGATGTAAGATTCCGCGCAAATATCGAGTAAATACCCTGGTGAACGTCTGCCGCAACGAATCAATGTAAAAAGGGCTAATTGATGATGGGGATTCAGGATACCTTTGGAATACTGGAAACTACCCTGGTCGTCCACGACATTTCCTGCATATACAAGTGTATCATTGCTTAACCAGGAGAACTGCTCGTGACCAATCTGCTGCTCGATGTAATCAGCCTTGGTCCATCCAAGTGGTAGCACCTTGGAAATGACACGCCGGCCCGAGTTTACTTCCACTCGATGTTCCTTGAAACCACATAGGGTTGGAACTTCATATTCCCATCCTTCGCCTGCCCCCAAGGACCGCTGGGAATAGTACCACTTGGTAGCAATGATTTTGGTACCCGAAGGGTGCCAACGTGCGTCGGAGACCCAATTGTACGTCTCGTTAGTAACGCGCACAGCTGTACGTCGCGCAAGGTGGGTTAGTTCCGTTGAGACATGATTATGATCGTACATGCACGAACCTGCGAGTCTGCCCTCTTGCAAGAGTCGCCTTAATCTCCGTTCGTCTGTCTCTCTAACACTAGCTGCAAGTAAACTAGCATCCAAGTCCCTCTGGGCAATCGCCTCAGCGGTCATCGTGGTATGTGAACGAACGTCCATTTCAAAGCAACCGCCAGCAGCCCATGGAATAACCCAGATATTGTCAACCCCGAGCCCTGCATCACTCCTGAACGCCAGACGGTCACCTTCTGGAGAAAAACTGGGTTCGGCATCGTGTGGTACACCCGTGAGCACCGGGATAGCCTTTGTTTTTATACCACTGGTCAAGTTCGCCTCGGAGTAGGAAGATGCAGGAAGACAGTAGATGTCACCAGCCATGTCGAATACGATGTCACCCGAAATGGGGTGAACGTCAAGGCGAAGCCAGGTACCTTCCTCGACGTCGTACGCGAGGGTGCGCGGATGAGGGAAGTCAGTGGAGATGTCCCAGGCATCATGTGGCCGCAGAGGGAAGACATCGTCCTTGAAGTCGGAAGCGGGGTCGTCGGCACTAAAAGGTGAGGTCGGGGCATACTTCACGGCCAAAGGAGTCGGCATGCGTGGAAAGAAAGACTTGCGCGAAAGAAGGTAGTATATGAGGAAGGTGGATATCGCTGTGAATAACTTGGAGGGTGTAAGTCGACTGCGTGGAGCCGAACGGTGATGACGCTCGCCGCCGGAACCTGAAACTACAGTTAAAGGCAGCTCGCCCTTCTCCAAGGGAGAGATTTGCTTGATATTAAGAGACATGCTTGCAGCGGAAAATGCGTTAGTTCACGAATGGCAGAGCTTTAAGAGTCTCGCTCACATGTCTCTCTAACGTAGCCGTCCCTCTGACAAGTGGTTGTTTCAAACTTTGGAATCTACTAAGTTAGTAGTAGTAGCGGCGAAGAGTTGAACTTGACGGCAACTTTCTTCCTACCGTAATGGTTCACACACTGCATGCCAGTCATATCGAAAGTCATGCGCGACGAGGTGGGTGGTTAAAGGCCCGTTAGACATTTAATACCATCGCAGCTAGACAATGTTAACTAGAGACACAAGGCAAAAATACAGATTGAAAATAAATAATTATGAGGTAGCACCTTCAGCATGTTCTTCACCAGCTGGTGAATTATCCCCGCCTAGTTCTTTTGCTTCTCCCCCCCGACGCTCCCCTTCCTTGTGTCCCCCTCCTTCGCCGGACGCCTCTTCAGCAGCATGTTCCCCTGTAAGGCGGGAATGTATTTTGCATACTCTCTCAGTGGGCGGGCGGGCGGGAGGGCGCCTATCAGGAAATTAACTCATTACTCATCCGTTTCCCCACAGCCTGCCTTCTATTTCAACCCTTCTTGCCATCAGCTTGGTTGCGTTTATGCCTCCAGAACAGCCGAAGTTATTGACTAGCCCTCCCGGCAACATGGTGGCAGACCAGCTGAAGCATCCTGCCAGCCCTGACATTCCAAATTCCAAGCCAGTAGTCGTCGGCATCTACGGCATTCCTGGCTCTGGCAAGACCTTCCTGCTCAACAAACTCACCCTAGAACTCGAAGATTCGGGGCATTTTTCCTTCTATGAAGGCTCTGCTATGATTTCATCCCTCGTTTTCGGCGGCCTCGAGGCGTTCCAGAAGCTGCCGGAACACGACAAGACCAGATACCGCCAACTCGCCATTACCACGATCAGCAATGAATGCGCCACCACCGGCCGCACCGCCATTATCGCGGGCCACTTCATGTTCTGGGCCGAAGGGGAGGAGGCAGGAAAAGTGGTGTGCACCAGGGGCGACCTGAGCACGTACACTCATATCATTTACCTGGGCGTCCCAGCCGAGGTGATTGCCCAACGCAGACTGGGTGACTCGGAAAGGACGCGCGTGGCTGTATCCGTTGAACACCTTCGCAGATGGCAGGAGGAGGAGAAGACACAGCTGCACCGTCTCTGCATGGATAACGGCATCTTGTTCTCGGTGATCGGCTTGGGTCGGTCGTCAGACCTTGTGGCAGATGTTTCGGTGCTGGCACACGACTTCCGGGTCCACACTGAGGAATACAACCTTCGCCGTGCCAAGAGCATTCTGGACCAGGCGCTGGGTCGCAGGTTGGAGAAGTTGGAGACAGTCTTGGTTGTGGACGGGGACAGGACGTTGGCCGCGGCGGATACTGGCGCGCTGTTCTGGAGGATGGTTGCCAAGTCTCGGGGCTCTGAGGAGGGGGATCTGTTAAAGGAATTGTTTAGCGGCCCGCTGGGGTATTCATATGCCGCCTTTCGCCAAGCCAATTTGCTGTACGAAGAGGTACACCGCGACCTGCACTTCAGCGACCTTTGCGATGCCGTGGCGGCGGAAGTGACTCTGTACCCCGAGTTCCTGGAGCTCCTGAAGCAGGTGGAAGCATCAGAGCACGTCCGGGCGGTTGTTGTCACTTGTGGGCTCGCCATTATTTGGGAGAGAGTCTTGGAGAGAGCAGGCCTCAGCAGGATCAAAATCATCGGCGCTGGACCTATCGGTAACGATGCCATCGTCGTCAACGCTGAGGTGAAAGCCGCCTTGGTCGCTCATGTTCACACCGTTCACCACTGCCATGTCTTTGCATTCGGAGATAGTCCTCTGGACCTCGACATGTTATCCAAGGCGGATCAAGCCGTTGTCGTGGTCGGCGAGGATCGGACTCGGAGCAAGACCATGGAGGCGGCGCTGTTGGATGCTATCGACAACGGCGGTCTTCGAGCGCAGCAAGTCTTGCTGCCCAGCAATGTGTCGCCGCGGTTGGACACCACCAGGCTTCCCCTGGTAGATATCACAGATCCCAAGTTCATCGAGTCAGTCTTCCGCCGGCCACGTTGCCCCAGTCCTCAAGTCCTTCACGCTACGTCCAAGAGCGTTGCCAAACTTCTCATGACGCCAACTCGCGACGCAACCATTGCTGGACCAGCTCTCAGAGATGCCCATCGTCGTGTTGGGTGGTATTTGGCAATGGAGTTCCTTGCAGACCTCATTGGCCTCGAAGAATACCGGATCCCACACGTCCAAGGCCATCAGACAGAGGGGCATCGACTCGTCCATGAGCAACGCACGCTGATCGTCGCCCTAATGCGAGGCGGAGAAGCAATGGCCTTTGGCATCAACGACGTCTTCCCGCTTGCCATGTTCGTCCACGCCAAGCGGCCTGAGGAGATCCTTCCAGACCATGTGGAGCAGCAACACACCGTGTTGTTGGTAGACTCAGTGATCAACAACGGGAACACGGCGATGCAGTTTATCCGGCGTGCAAGGGATCTGCATGCCGGTGCTCGAATCGTGGTAGTGGCCGGTGTAGTTCAGTCCCAAGCCGTCACTGGGGACAGACCACTCGCGCGGGCACTTGTCCATGACGCCAATCTCAACAT
>JBBPNZ010000968.1:0-12215 GCA_038091195.1 Phylloporus rhodoxanthus
ATTGCCAATTGTTGATATTATATCGCAACATGTTGCTCCCCGCGTCAATCACCGTCAAGCTCTGCACTTTACCCAGCTCCTGGGGTAGTGTTTGTAGCTTGTTCCCATTGAGAAACAAGACGCTCAGCCGCGTCAACCTTGGCAGATCCTCGCTCGGTATACTGGTCAGCTGATTACCGCTCAAGTAAAGTTCCTCCAGTTTCGTCAGATTGCGGAGAAAAGACGAAGGGAGCTCTTGTATATCGTTGAAAGAAAGGTTAAGGACGCGAAGTTCTTTCAGGATCATAAACGGTGCGACGCAATCATCTGTGAGTCGGTTCTCCCCCACGTACAACTTCTCGAGCGAATAGGTGAGTGGAGGGGAAGGTCGCCCAGATGGTCTATGTATCGTTGCACTCGACACTTTTCGCGCAACCTGGAGATGCGGCCGTAGCCCTGACGGGGTAGATGGCCCATTGAGGAATATGCTAGAAGCAGAGGAAGGGACGAGCAACGGATCGGGTGGATCGTGCCACGTATCGATCAGGTTGGAGGTGACGTTGATCAAGATCAGTGACGAGCAGTCCCAAAGAGACACTGGCAGTGTTCTGAGACTATTGTTATGTGCGTCAAGAGTTTCAAGTCGTCGCAGGGAGCCGATGGTTTCGGGAAGTGCGTCCAGATGGTTGTCAGAGCAGGACAGCGTAACAAGGTGACTAAGCTCCCCGAAGGAATCGGGCAGCGTCCGGAATAGGTTGTGGTCCAGTTTGAGGTTCTGAAGTGCAGAAAAATGCGACAACGTTGAATCGTCGAGGGAAGATAGTTTGGTGTGGGAGACGTCAAGAGAAGTGAGGGCAAAAGGAGTTTGCGCAAACGGGACGAGTTTGAGGAGCGTAATGTCATTAAACGATACATCGAGAGTAGTCATGCTATGTGAAAGGTGAGAGAGGTCGAGGGCGTGCATAATGTTGTAGTCTGCTAGCACTATCTTGAGTTGGGGGAGTGTATGCACGACGGAAAGGTCAACAATACTATTTCGTCGACAATCGAGGGTTCGGAGATTGACAAGCTGGCTGCACTGTCCAGGGAGTTTGGACACCTGATTCCCAACGAAAACAAGCAGTTCTAGCACAGTCAACCGGCCAATGGTTTCTGGGAGCTCGGTGATCATATTGGAAATGTTGAGAGCCTTGAGCATCTTTAACCGAGGGAAATACCAGGGAAGTTGTCCCATCCGGTTATTTTGTAGCTTGAGGATGTTCAAGTCAGGTATGAAGGTAATCAAGACTGTCGAGTTGATCATAGCCTGCTTGCTCCAAACGACGACGGGTGATTTGTGCGGGACGCGAAGTAGTTGCCAATATTCGTTCTGAAGAAGCGGATGTAGTTGTGGCAAGGTGATGGAAGCAAGTACATACTCTTCCTCGTTCCTTGAGATATAGCTTGTGGGTCCCTCATTCGTAATCACGCAACTTTGCATCGAGGGAGGGCGTGAGATCTGCGACGGTTGCAAGAGGGGGGATTTGTGCGACATGATACGAGCCGTTTGCACGATATATGCGGACGAAGACGAACTTGCCGGAGGTGGCTGAGGACGTTCATTTGTCGGCATGGTGTTTTTCTGCGAGTGCGTTTTTTAGCAGTAATATCAGTGCCGACAAGGGCGCCCTCGGTTATTCGTGAGCCGCTGGGTATGACGCTTTCATCTGGACCGGAACTTGCACCATCTGTGCCCTCTTTTTCTATGGCCCAAGTCTCTGGAGCGGTCCACCATTCGTCGGGCAAGTGTTCTCCATCAATAACGGGATCATATGGTTCGGTGATGGTCTTTGGGGAAATTTTGTGGTCATGTCTGTGTCTAGGCTTCGAGGAAACGGACGGGGAGTTAAAAGGATTGGTAAAAATTCGCTGGTGCGGGCGAAAGAGCGAAAGGGCAGGAACGCCCGCCTTGGCTGATAAAGCGTGGGTAAGAGCAGACAACGACGACGTGACACCCACCGGCTCAGACCCAGACCAGGGCGTGATATCGGGGTTCAAGTCCATCGTAGCGTTGGCGAGGTGGACGAGCGTGGTCGTTTTTCATTGGATGGCCGTTCGCACGTCATTAGCGATGTGGGGGTGGGTCCGAGGAGCGAGCGAGTGGAAGAGGTAGGGCTGGTTTTCGACAGTGAAGGGGGCTCGCCCGAGGGAGAAGGACACTCGACTCGAATGACGTCTACTCGGTCGAGTCCAACGGACGCTGGGCTGCTTCATACGACGCGTGGTCGCGGTCCGAGGAATGCGACTGCGCAGATACGCAGGTCGAACACGGACGTTTTTCATTTGTGCCTTGGTGCCATGATAGTCGTTGTTCGCGTCGTTTCCGCAGGGAGGGATCCCGACGGCGCCGAACGCGGATGTTGGAAGCGATTTTGATTGGAACTGCTAGCATGCATGGCGTCAGTTGAGCTCGGAACTCGGGGGAGATTAGGTAAATTGGTTGCAAGTTCCACGTACATGTGGGGTTTGGAATCTGGATCGTGGTTGTGGTAGGTTCGATGGTGACACTGTTACAAGTGTCGCTCAGCACTTACTAAGTGAGTAGTGATCGTTTCAAGTTGCACGTCAAATCATTGTCGATGGCTGTGTATCAACTCACTCGACTTTACAGTGACTGGCCAGTTCTGACAGTCGTACATCTGAGGCTCAGACGCTTTTCGAGCGTGAAAAAGTGACCACTGCAAGCCTCATAGACGGGGTGGTTAGACTATAAAGAAGGCAGGTCAATCAATACAAGCCAGTGATACAGACTCTGTCAGTGACGATCCCGGCTCTTGAGCGTGGGCTCTAGGTTCGTCCAAATAGATTCAATGCTGATCGCCAAAAAGTATAGTATCAGTGCAGCCAAGAACCGTTGGACACCGCCACACCGCCTGGCGTGGGTACTAGGGCGTCAAACCGGGACGAGCGTCGCGAATATGTGCGAGTGTGCTCTATTTCTTTGAGGTACAACTGAATAAAGCGCGCTGCAGCGTGCCTGTATGGGCATGACGTCTGCTTCCGCCTAGGTTGTGTGAGGTATGTCGTACCTCCTGCAGGTGGGTTGACATGCCGTGTCGGGGTCGCGTCGTTTCGGAGGACCGAGGGCGGTCAAGTTGGCTTTGGTTTTTTTTCGCAGGGGCGCCATCCATCCTGAAAACACGTGTCTAGGCGGGAACTTCATTAGGTTACACGATTGAACTTGCGTACGAACGGGTTCGGTCCTACCATTTCCTCCACTGGCACTGAAACATTTCTCGTGTCGAGCACATGTAATACTTCGTGGATTGTGTGACTGAAGTACTTGGTCGATCTCCAATTACAATGTCCCGATTAATCAAGGCGCAAATGGCTACTATTGGCAAAAAAACATAGTCAAGACTGGATTCAGCAAAGCCAACAACGAGTACAATATTGGTACACTCATAATGCATACTGAGGTCGGGACCAGCATAAAACAAATATACTTGTAGGGAAGAATGAGCTGACAAGCAGGCGAAATGAGCTACAAGTGCGGAATGTAATTGGTCCAAGGAATGGTCTCATGTGCAGAAGGTGGCAGAGAGCGAAGACTTGCCAGCATGGCGGCAACCAGATATACTCGGGTTATGCAACCGGTCAAAGTAATCATTGTAAATGACAACACAGTCAGAATTTGTGCCCACTTGGGAGCTTCGTTGACGTCGTCAACAAATGCTATCAATAATGCTATGAGAAAGATGAAGGGTACTGAAGATCCAGCCAAAACAAGTGATGACACGCGCCAGAGTGTCTTCTCGATCTCAGTTGGGAATTCATAATTCCAAGCCATTGTGTGCAACGCGCCAAATATTAACCAAATGAGGAAAAGTACCCAAAGAGAGGATTCGGAGGACATGGATTTGGAGGTCATAGAGTGCATGCTTAAGAGGTTCGACCTGTGTCTCTGTGTTTTGATTGTCGAAATATCCTAACAATGTACATCAATACAAGGGTTGGAATAAGATTGATTGGTACCCACTAGCAATACTCCTTTTGAGATATTCCCTCCCTCTGAGGTCTTTTGCAAGCTATTGGAATTGTTCAACTCGGGAGCATAGAAAATATAAGGACGTTGAGGGCAGCATGGCTTTTCCCACCAGAAGAAGAGCAGCAGGAGTGTCAACAGAGCAATGCAAACGGTGTCCAACTCGACTAGTGTCACAGAAAGGTGATTGACAACCCGGACGACGAGTTGGGTAGCAAACCAAAAGAGTTGAACAATGAGGATTGCTTTTCCTAAGCCATCAGAGGCACTCTTGTCCATGATGTCATCCTTTGCGATGACTAAATTGAATATATCTGAATTCGCATCCAGAAGCGACAGAAGTTTCACATCGTTAATTTCGTTGATGCTTGTATTGTCACGAAAAACAAAACCACCCATGACCACAAAGTAACTATGGGTCATGGTCCACCACCTATAGCCATGGTCTAATAACAGGTGATTATGCAAGACAATCCAATTGATAGCAAACACACCATGGAAGTTCTTCGTGATCTCCTTAGTTGTGCACCATTCCCGACAAGCGAACATAGCCAGCCACTCTGGAAGGAAGAAGGCGAGAAGCATCAACGACACCCGGTGCAGGAAGACATGGATCCATTTGTAGTGAGGGAGAGGGAGAGCGGGATGGACTGCGTGCCAGACACAGATCAATAGAGTGAGGCTACAGCTAGCCAATATGCTCCAAACGCTACGATAGCTGCAGGATGTGGCGTCACAAGAGGGACACCAGTGGCTCGGGCAAGCTGGACAAGGTCTACAAGGGTCAATAAGGGAGGAAGCATGTCAAAAGGTAGGGAATCGCAGGTGGGCGCTGCCGAGCATCTTATACAATGACGAGACTGATCCGACCATCCACGCAACAGATTGGACCGTCACATTAGGTTAGCCGACCAAGGATCATAATTCTCGATTCAAACGTTTGAGCGCTTTGGATCTCATGCCCGCTAAATGGCGTTGAATTTTAATGAGGCTTTGCACAATGCGGCACATGATAGATAATAAAAAATGCACCTTGCCATGCATTATGCTGGCTTGAAGGACAGCGTTGAACAAAATTATTGAACACTTCTGCCGTTGAGTTTGGTACCGCCTCGTAAGGCGCCTCGTTTATCAGTGTGGTTCCATTGCCTCTTTCATGCGAAGAGACAAATTAATTCTGCAAAGGAATTGAAAGGATTAATATTATGAAGCGATAAGGTACAGGTACGATGACTGCACCATAAGGCTTCCGCATTGAACACGAACACCAGTAATGATCATGCTTTAGAGTCTCGCCGTCTTCGTGGGCTGGCCAGCTAGGACTTCTTTTCGAGAATGCCATCGATTAGTCCTTATCGGTCGATCAAAGTTCATCAATGCCGTGGAACCGAATTGGGGAACACGGATGAGCGCGTGTACGTACGTTGATAAGCCAAGCGCTGGGAAAACGAGTGAAGATGAAACTCAGTGTTGTGTTGCTTGTTACCACTCGGTGCCTTTAATGGCTAACCATTCCCATGTACCTTCCCTCGCCTTCGTCGCACTCTCGCCCTCTGCCGCACTCGCACACCACCGTCGCTCGATCCAACCTGCCCTTTGTGCCCATTCCACCCAAATTCCACCACCTACGGCATGGACCTCACAGTGACAACATGCTATATTCCACTACCTAGGGCGAGGACGACGACACCATGTGCCATCGCTCACACCACCACTGACGCCCATTCTAGTGCCCAAGCAGCCCGATGCGACAAGGGTGGGTGAAGCCACGATGACGACTCAAATAGCGACGCATGCACCTAGTAGTACGCCATTCGTACCCGTCCCACCACTCATCACACCCACCACACAACCCACGGTATCGTCCCACGACAACGACATCACCGACGACGCGTGCGTAACTTCACACGGCCTTGCGTGCGCCGTGTGCCCACGCGCTGCCGTTTGATGCCCCCACCTTTCCCTTACATGTTTTGTATAGTAGAGCATGTACTTTTAGTTCATAAATATACCATTTGCGACATAGAAATCATACAGTGTGCTAGTGCTCAACTTGACTAACAGGCTAATGCGAGTTTCTGACGCTGCTGTAGCTAAGCGAGCCATTGTAAGCTCGCTAACACACCGCTGTGCCCCTTCTATACGGTTCCTTGCCCAGCCGTCTGCGTCTGCCAGCCGATGCAGGGGCACATACATCGATCAGATGCACTGGTGTAGCCGCGACGCGCCTTTGAAGACACATTAGGGGTGAGTCCGGGTGAGGCGGGCCTGCAAGGGCGGCAGCCACAATACATCGTTGAGGAACGCGATGGGCGATACGGTGTCACCTTTTTTCCCTCTAATTTTCTGGTGACATCCCGTGGCACGCGCGGTCCGGACGTCCGGACGTCGGGGCGTACAACGCCACGAACGCCATGCGACGAACGCGTGCTCGGGATTGTGGCATCCACTGATGTGTGTAGCGGTCTCGACCGACCCTATGCGACGTGTTGATGCCTGCACGCCCGACGTCCGCACGACGCCATCCAAAAGACGGCTCCGAAAAGGCAACACAGGCGGGAGACGGCGGATGCGGGGTATTTCGAAAAAGCCAAGCGAGGCTTGCGATGCGAGATACATAGTAGTCACTGTGTGGGATCCAGATCGACGGTGAGATGAGAGCGCGCGTGCGGGGTGTACGTCGTCTCCCCGCATGCATCCGTCATTGATCGTCCAGCGCGTTCCATTCCTCTTCTATTTGTTCTGTGAACGTCGCGAATGTGTACGTTCTGCCGACGTTTAAACGCCTACCCTGGTTGAAGTTCTAAACATTGAACCCCAGCATGCCGGCTTTGTGGCACACTGACCCATTCTGTTAAACACGACCGACGTCACGGACGACGCGAGTGCCAGGAAGGGAAGGAAATAGAACAAAATGATTCCGCACCGCAAGCGAGGGGATGGCGCGCCTGTCAACGATCGGGGCTCGATAATCCTGCTCGTGGGCTGACCGAATCGATCAAGCACAATGAAAGTGGCTAAGGCTGTCCATGTCAGCGTCCGGCAAGACCCCATGATGGCGCTGTAGTATGATGTCTTTGTCGAGATTGGGCCGGTCATCGGCCTTGACCTGTCAAGAACATGTCAGAGATCTCCCGACCCCATCTCCCAGTCACAACTCACACCCATCTGGATACACAGCAACACCGCACAAAATGGAAAGCGGAAACTTGAAAGGGAGGCGTTATCAAGCGTCAAACACGCCGAGGCTGTACCCGTGGACCGGGTTGATCCTACCCTGCCAGTGCCAGCGCAGACGGTCTGGGTGTCCTCAACTGGCGTACCAGTGGGCAAGATTTCGGAGAGTTCCTGGGCGACTTTGGAGCATCGCGCCATCGTACCATGTCGTTCCTGCCGAGGTGGATGTGGAGCAACCGCCTCACGAAATAGAACTGCGTTGCGGCAGATCTGCATCATGGTTCCTGGACACAGCGAGTCATCTCGTCCTTCCCCACAGCCATCCGCAGCGTTCTCTGTTTGAAACAAAATTAGATGATGCCTCCATCACAAGGATGCAATAGGCTTTTTGACTCGCCGAATCAAGTCAAGAGTGGACCCCCCTAGACTGGTGACCAGCCGTCTAAAAGAGGCAGCTCGGGGCGAAGCAGACCGTCGATAGACGGACTTAGTCTGGTGGCCAGCTCGCTATGAGGTTGCCGCGTTGATTTGCCCCTCCGCGTCACCAGACTATTTGGTGATCGGTTAGTTCCGAAAGGCTCGTGAGAGCACACCAAAAGCGGATGGTATCGAGACCCCGTCGCTTGCTCATCCTGTACAGCCGATGCGCCTCAATTTCCCTTTTTCTACACACATCTGACTTGAAAGTGGACCCCGTCGCGAAATAGCGATCTTACTACCCCTCATTTGTCTTCACACTATGCTAATCCAAGTCGCCGACTCGCACCCTCTTTTTCTTCTCGTCCCTGCACATTAATTTTTCTTACGTTCCTCGCCGCTTTTGGCATGGGCTAGACTAGCGCGCACTCGCATTCCTGCGCTGAGAACGCGGAGCATGCTCTTGGATCCAATCACACGCAGAATTCAGTCTTTTCATCGCCCCTGAGGCCTGATAGCGGCTCGCGTGAAACCACTTTGAGTGACAAGCTTTTTGATGACGCGAAAACATCGTGTAGACATTCTCCCGGCCCACAAACAAAATCCTGCTAGGGTTGATTGCCAACGCCACTCACTTTACGTGACCATCTCCGCGGGGTCCCTTACGAGACCGCATCCAGTGCCTCTGGCATCTCATACCCACTCGTCCGCACAGCCTCACCACACGTGAGCAGCCCAACATAGGGTGACAATGTTCGTCAGTGGTTTAATTTTAACGAATGATGACAAAACAGCAGGCGGTAGCCTCCCCTCTTTGGAGGTCTGCGGAGTTAAACTCACTTGAATGTTTGTTCCAGTTGAAAAGCGGCCGGAGGTCTACATCACAACCACCACGGTAATTGGCGACCAAGAAATGAAAGCACGACTGTCAACATGCGATGCGGTAACAATGGAAGCAGACTCAAACCGCTCACCAGCCGTGATGTTGAGCTTTACGAACCCAATTTCCTCTTGTTTGAACGGATACCGCTTCACCCTGGCCTTGTATCTGTGGTGACATCAGTGGCTGCTTCTCAGGACGGCTCGGAATGACGTCTGACGCTCGAGGGTACGCACACTTTGAGGGACGCCGCGTCAATCTGTCCCATCGGGTTGACCACGAAAAGAAACGAAGAGAGTGCGATGGACGCCAGCAAGACCATTATGCAGGTAGTCCATAGACTGGATACGCCATTGACGCGCACGTAGATGCTATGCATGGTAAGAAGCTAATTACCATTTTTGGAATATTCGTTGAAGCATAGCAGGAATTAAGTTGTCGCAGCGGCCCGCCATGAGGCGCGCTGCAATGCTAGCGATGCTCATGCTGGGTCCGCCAGGCTGCCACTAAATGAATCAACCCACCATTTTCAATTGGAACGTGGCGGTACAACCTCGTTCACTCGATGAATGTAAACACGTTGTTAGTGCAGTCCTATGTAGATCATCCGAGATTCTGAAATATAAGCAATCAGCAGACTCGAGGACGATGTTTCCAACGAACCATATATCTCCCTTGAACTCTACCACCTCTCGATGGCAGTATCAGTATTCAGAAGGGTGTGGCTCTCGCCTTTTCCGGTATTCATGGAGTACTCTAACATGCATTAACAGGCAACATTTTCAGGCCGAAACAGAGCACCTAGGAAGGTGTGTCCGTGGTTGGCGGGTGGCAGGGTTTCTGACCAACCTTCCAGGAAATAAAGAACGTTGTGATTTTCGGCGAAACGGGCGTGGGCAAGAGTTCCCTCATCAACCTGATCGCAGATGAAAAGATCGCGGAAACATCCAGCAATGCTGTTGGATGTGCGCTGGACCATAAACGTTACTCGGTGAAGATAGAGGACCAGGATTTCGCTATTTGGGATACTGTGGGGCTAGACGAAGGTCCTCAAGGAACAATTCCTGCTGAGAAGGCGGAGGCGTACCTCAAACAACTCCTCCACGACCTGGCCAAGGCGAGCAGCGTTGACTTGCTCATTTACTGCGTGCGTGGAACGCGTGTCCGGTCCGCGCTACTCGCAAACTACCACCTCTTTTACTCTACGATTTGCCGGAAGAAAGTCCCCATCGCCATCGTAATCACAGGACTCGAGAACCAAGAGGGTAACATGGATACATGGTGGCTGGAGAGCGAGAAACACTTCTCAGCACTACGCATGCATTTCAACAGCCATGCTTGCGTGACGACGCTGAAGTCTTCCACGGAGAACGCCACTCTGGAAGAAAGACGCAGGATATCGAGAACGGCGGTGAACAAGATGATCACAAGTACATGTCGCACCGAACAACGAATGCCAACTGAACGGAGCTGGATTAACATAGCATTCTCCAGCATCCATAGGATCTTGCTCGGAGGCTCGGAGGTTGAGACGAGAACAGCACCACGCAGGTAGTGTTGCCGCTGAAGTGAAGTGCTTCAAAGTTAATTCAGTCTGATTCAGGCCGATGGACAACAGTTCAACATAGTTCATTGCGACCGAATTGGGAAGAAAGTGAGCTCATTCACTTCACGATGGTGAGATGGAGTGAGACTGGTGACCAGCCCGTCTAAAAGAGACAAGCTGTTGGCAAGCAGAAGAGGACGAGATAACAATTGTATCGCGTGTACATGTCTAACAAAGGGCTCTGCCCTATCGGACAATAAACGAGGATCCCAAAAAAAAAAAAAAAAGCCATCAATAGAACTACAAAAAGTAAATACATTATTGGATGACTTTCTGCAGGCAAAAATGCAGCAGAATAGATTACTTGCTGAGCGCTGAGCGCCGCGCAGAAACCTTGTTTACCACTCCAAACTCGATAATTAAGTTGCAGAACAGTGATACACACAGTAATAATACACAATATAGTGAGAACGAAGAGACCAGGAAAGAAAGATAGAAGGAAGAAATGAGTAATAGAGGTCGAAAAATGAGATATTCAATCACCCAATGGCAAAGATATATAGAAGTACAAGATAAGGGTCAGAGATGGCAGGCGTCGCAGTTGTGGCCATGTCCTTGTCGTCATTGCATCGCGAGCATTGGCCGAGGAGGAAGTGGAGGTGGCATGGGGTGCATCGGACGAGCCGTTGGGCTCATTGAGCTAGAGGGGACGCGTGGGCGCACGGGCGCACGGGCGCAGAGTGCACGCATTGGCGTCGTCATCCCATTGTCGCTCTTGCTATCACTGCGTCCGGTGGTCGGGTGCGGGCGTGTGGTCACGCACACTTCATCGTCGTGGTGTGTCGTTGGTGATGCTGGGTCATCGACATTGTGCGTCGTTGCCGCCATGTCCCACCTTCGTGCTTACTGCGCGGGTGATGTGGGTGCCGTTGCGCACGTATCATCGTTGTTATATTGTTGATGGCGCTGAGTCATCGACGACATTGCGTCGCCGTCGTCGCCGTCTCCTGTACATACCCCCGTGGGGTGCGGGTGCGGGTGTCAGCGTTGCTACCCGGGGGTACTCCTGTGCAGTTGCCTAAGATTTTCAACCGCTTCCCGAACAGCGCAGAGCATACAATATTATTGATTAGCATCTGCAGGAAAATATTGCAGAAAAGAACCCACCACAGTTATTGATGGTCATTCCAGGTGAGGGGGGAGTAGGGAAGTCGAAAACCATTCAAACAGTCACGGAAAACTTTGCATCACGAGGGATGAAAAACAGGCTTGTGAAAGGCACATACACTGGAATAGCCACATCCATTATCGATGGGAAAATGCTCCATGTGCTTGGAGAATTGTAGGGAACCTGGAGTGTGAGAAATCAAAAAACTAGTGAAATTGTGAGTCACATTGTGTGCCCTCATCTATCTGTAGATTGTACGGTGTCGTCAAAGCATGATTGGCCAAGTCTGCACATGGGTCCAACCTCAAACCAATTTTTTTCCCCTCCACCCGCCAAGTTGGCCTTCCGACCGGGGGACCGTATCATGCAGTCTGTAGTATCGACGACAAGGTGAGAGGAAGGAGGTGAGAGCGATCTCTAGATCGGAGATTCGGACAGTATACGCAAGTTGGGTAGCAAGATCGACGTACCCCGTTCACATGTTTCAACAGTCAATCCACGAGCGACTGGCCACAGACTGGCACCTGACGAGAGAGCTATGTGAGCTACAGAAGGCTAAAATAGTATCTTTTTTGATTTTGTGGATCGACGCGGATCGCCCTGCAAGGATCAACAGCCTTTCTAGTGATGTACACACCAAATGATACTTAGAAAACGATGTTCATCTCGTCTCGAATGCATTATTGCATCAAGTGTCGTGTGAGAGTAAGAGGCGTGCAAATTACACTATTGAAACAATGTGGAACAGCTGCTGGTAGCCAGTGCTTGCCGGTGGTATCCGAACGGTAGCCGACGACTACCAGTCCACTGATAAAGGTAAAGAAGAAAAACAGTCCAGCAGTCCAGCAAGCCAACCAAAAGAAAAAAAAAAAGCAACGAGAAAACAATCACCGAAGCAGCAGCATCGATGAAATCAAGCTCAACGTCCGCTCGTCTCCCTTGCCCCGCAACTGCATCGCCTCTATCCGCTCCACCATCATCCTCATCCTCATCGCCGACGCCGCATTCTCGAGCCGCGTCAACA
>JBBPNZ010000969.1:0-12206 GCA_038091195.1 Phylloporus rhodoxanthus
CTTGTGGAATTGTGCCGTCGTGGCTGAACGTGTCACTGACCTGCTCCATCCTGTACCCATCATCATATCGATCACCATCACCGCTCAAGTCTTGCGATGCCATCGGGAGTCTGTGCCCATGTATCTCTGCACAGTTCGTGCAGGTTTCACTACTGAATTTAGTGCCTTTGATCAGAAGCAGCGCCGCCGAAAACATCTATCCGCGCCAAGCGCTGGTTCATTATTCGTCATGATAGAATCAATATGGTGCGTAGTTGCATCCTGGACATCACGAAGGCGATATCCTTACAGCATCTTCGGTGCTGCGCGCCTCTGGGCTGAATTAGACGAAGACTGCGCCTTATAATGTTCCTCTAGTGTCACCCCATGCAACTGTCCTTGTCTTTTGGAGATTTTAAGGGGGGACACATTCAATTATAGGTAAAGGGCTGATGGTATATATTTTCCAAAGGGAAATCATCCTGACCGTACTAAGCATAGTATAAATGTGAATTCAGAGAGTGGGGGTATTATGAAATGAGGTTCTCCTTCGGAAGCAGCACATGAACCACCCTGCCATTCCGCCATACCAATTCTTCCCGAGCAACCTGCTCTATGGTTTTCCGAACTTGACAATCCACGTCTCCTTGCATGCCTCTGTCCCGGGTAGGAGTCGCTTCTTCTCAAACTCTCCATCCACCTCAAGTCCTTTGAACGCCGTTGTCTCACCCAGCCAATCAATCCTCATCAGACGTACATCCTTCTTCTCCTTGTCCTTTCCTTGCCTTGCCTTGGCTGCTTTCTCGATCGTCTCTTTCTTCGACTTATCATGCACGATGATCCCCCACTCTGAATCAGCGACCGGCTCCTGCAGCATCGCATGTAGAGCCTCAAGGATGGCACCACACGTCACCACTGATCCTGTCGGCGCTCGGATGTCGACCGTCCAAGGAAAGGCTTTGGAGATGATGCGGACGTTGTGCGTGGGCTGGGCGAACGCGGGCTGGAGCGCGATCTGTTGATACGTCGAGAGCAGGATGCCTTCTCGCGCCGGTTTGCGAAGATCATAACGAATGTTGGTCGAGTCTGCCGCGAGGGCGGGGTTGAGGTGCGGATGCTTTGCATGTTTGTGATCCGCTATGGTCCGTGTGAGGGAATGTGTGAAAAAAAGGAGGTAAAGGAAGTGAGACTCACGGACATGCCATCCGTGTGGTATTTGATGATAAGGACCAGGGTACTGAGGTGGGAGGTAGACGTGAGGATTATACGGGGTTTGGTACCAGTGTGGGTACCGATTCCCTGAGTAGTAGAGATCCATGAGCGGCGTTCAGGGTGCGGGGATGGAATGAATGGGAGGTACATATCGATGACTGCGCTTATATACGGACGATTGAGACCGGCTCGAATCGACGACTGACAAGACTAAATAAATTGGTCCGACCGCGCAAAAGCTACGTGCGCGCGTGCCGAGCTTACCGTGGAAGATCACACTTGGATGAGTCGAACGGGATACATTCAGACGCTGCGATGGCAAATGTGACACGAATCAGAGTCACCGGAACGCAAATTTTCAAGGGCTGTGCCTTTAATTGGCAAGGTCGACCAGGCACCGGATACAATTTTATCCGCAAAGCCGGGCATCTGATGGATCGAAAGACCATGCACAGCCGCTGAACAATCCAGCGCTCATGGCAAGTCATGACGGACCTTCGGATGAAGAGACTCCCCTTCTTCAGACAAAAATCAAGACACCACTACCATGGAATCAGATAAATCTTGTCCTACTCTCCTTGGTCACGGAGCCTCTCTCGTCGGCATACGTCTTTCCTTATATCAATCAGGTTCGTCAATATTTGTTCCAGGTGCCAATCTGACGTTCTCTCTGAATCAAAAAAGCTCATCGGCGAGCTTGGTGTAACCGGAGGGGACGACCGCAAGATCGGTTACTATGCAGGTCTCATCGTGCGTGCACAACTCGTTCACACAGATCTTGCCATACCACCTCTTCATAGGAGTCCCTCTTTTTTGTTACACAGGCACTAACTACATGGCATTGGAGTCGGCTGTCTGATTTCGTCGGCCGCCGGCCCGTTGTTTTACTTGGTCTGCTTGGCCTCAGTGTGTCCAATTTTTGCTTTGGCTTATCGCGGACGCTGGGCACCCTCATCATCAGGTGGGCAACATAGATGCATTGTCGGAAGGTCGGCTGAAACAATGGCCAAGCCGGTGTATCGCCGGTGTTCTCAATGGCAACGTTGGGGTGATGAAGAGCATACTCGGTGATCTCTCCGACCACACGAATTTGGCCCGAGTCTTTTCCAAAGTACCGCCCATTTTTGCCGCCGGTATTACCATTGGGTACGTTTGAATACTAACGGGTGTAAGACCATTCTTCACAACGCCGTTTAGTCCGCTATACGGCGGTGCACTCGCGAAACCACAAGAGCGGTGGCCCCATATTTTTCGGGGTGGATTCTGGGCATCGTACCCATACTTCCTTCCATCACTCGTAACAGCATTCTTCACATTGACGATATTTTTCGTCTGTGCGGCTTTCATGAAGGAGGTATGCTATTCCAATCCTCACATCGACTAGGAATTGACTAGGAATCGTATTTAGTCTTTACCATCGAAAACCAGAGCAAGACCTCAAAGGCCTTCAGTTGAGAATACACCAGAGAGCGCCTCCAGGGAACAACCAATTCCAATGCTGACTCTCATGACAACGTACTCTGTGATGATACCCGTCGCCAACTTTGGAACATTGGCACTTGTAGAACTCGCTGTGTATGTTCTTTTGCCCTTGTTTTATTCATCCCCGATCGAGATCGGTGGTCTTGGATTCGATCCACCCATCATTGGTGCATATATGGGAACATTCGGAATCACGAATGGTGTTATACAAGTTCTGTTCGCCACAAGGATTATCGAGTGGCTTGGTCCCAAACGATTATTTTGCTGGGCCGTCTTATGGTTTTACCCGTTGATTCTCATTTTCCCCATCATGAGCGCTGTTGTTGCAGCAGAAGCAAACGTTGGGCCTATAACCTGGATCCTGATTGCTATCCAACTTCTCTTGATGGCTTTCATGGAGCTATCTTACAGTGAGTTTGACCAGCTTCCGCGCCAATCCCTGAATTCATCTTGGCTCTCAGGTGTCATCACTATGTTCACCACGAGAGCAGCTCCTAACAAACGATCGCTTGGCTCAACCAATGGGCTGACTCTGAGTCTGGCAGCCATTGCGCGTGCAATTGCGCCTGCAATGACGACCTCATTATTTGCCTTTTCCAAGGAATACAATATCTTGGGTGGTAACTTGGTGTATGTCATCCTGGCAATGCTAGTCACGGTCTTGGTATTGTTATCACGTCGTTTACCAGATCGGATCGATGAGGAGTAGGTACTCAACAAGCTATGCATAGCACATTAGCCGCATGATCAAATACAGTATAATATCGGATAATAGTCCAGGTGACTCTTAGTTCAACAAGGAGGTCCACGTTGCATGGAAATCCCCAGTACTCATCGCAAGTTCTGAGTTTCTCCGAGAAGAAAAGAGGATCAGCATTGTCCACAGCTGAAGACAACGTCGGTTCATCCCACTCGTCCAACTCCTTCCGAATCTTGCTCAACTTGCCACTTTTGACAAGGTACCGAGCATCGATCATCTTTCGGGGCACTCTTCCGACCTGATATTCATCAAAACACCAGACAACAACTAGTACCGGGGATCAACAAGGCTGATGCACCTCGGTTGCGGACGGAACGATTCCTCACTCTCCATCGTTATGGCCGCTGGCCAACTGCGTTTCGAGGCGCGGCCTGCAATATGAATCTCGCCATCCTGCGTGAAAGAGGAAGGAGGAATATACAACGGCCATCTGTGCAAAATGCATATCTCCTGTCGGCCATTCACACGTCATGCAATGTCAATCACGACTGTAAAGCGCACGCACCTCAGGATCACAACCGGGCTTGCACTTGATCCATATGTTCCAGTCGAACCACGCCATCAGCCGATTCAGGTCCTCTGCCCAGACTGTTCAAACGCGCATCACCTCAGCAATGTCGACGGAATCCTTTGTGTTCAACGACGGATCAATCCCTGTGTAGACCCCAGCGGCCCACATTTTTGTTACGACACGGCAGATCTCTCGGTTCGTCCCCTGCACAGCTCGAAGAAGCAACTTCTCCGGATCAGTCATAGAGCCTAACTTTGATGCCGCATATTTCATATGCGTTGTCGCACAATCCCTGTAAACGGGAACCATCCAGTCCACTGCATTATTGTCCGGGGAGTCTATGGGTATAGCTGAGACACGGAGGTACGGCGTCAACATGATTCTAAGTTGAGTTTGAGTCTTGACGGCGAGATCGAGAATCTCATCTGCGCTGGTTACGGACGAGTTGACGAGATGCTGTGTCAATTCGAGTCGCCCGGCGTATCGGTCAACTATGACCTGAATGAGAGTCTTCCAATCAACGCCGCTAGACAATCCTGATGGCCTAGTCAGCGCTTCTTCTAATCTTGACACCACGGCCGATAAATCTTTTTTGGACACATCTCGCACACGATGGTCCTGTCTTTCTTGACCGACGCGAATGGCAACCAGGGAAGGCACAAGTTCGGTGTCATAGAAGGAGATTAATCCAGCCAGGTCCAGCCGGACGCGCGTTTCGCCAGGGAAGTGATTATGCCAACCGCCGGCGCGCAGGGTTTCAATATCCACCAATCTTATTGCTATTCAAACTTTTCAAAGCTCCTGAAAACCTGCCAAACGACAACTTACAGAAATCCCATAGCCCGCCCGGGACGCGTACGATATTTAAAAAGGAAACAACACTAGCGCCAGCTGTAAAGTCACAAAGAATGACCTCACTGAGGTCATTTAGAGTCGGCCGAGAGTGAGAATAACCAATTACTCACAAAGCCATTCTTGTCCTGTAAAAAACACTCAGCATTGTGAGATACTGGACGAGGTGATAGTTCACCTTACGAAGCCATCTATACCGAAATTCTTTCCCCACCCACACAGCTTTTCAGCCCTCTCTGATTCATCCCATTGGTGCTCAGGGAGCGATTCCCCCCCATGCAAGGAGGTCTTGTGTATCTAACGAGCCGCCTGTATTCTTCGCAGCACTCTTGCCATCAAAATATATAACCTTGAGCGGCCGAGTGGTTGTGAGTGTAAGCAGCCAGCATGCTTGCTGGGAAGAGCCGAAATCTGTCTTTTCCCGACAATAGTAATACGCATGTTCAGGATCTAATGCAACCCATTCTGCACTTTGTGGTAACGTTTTGCGATCAGTGGCATGATAGAGAAGTGTTCTTTCTGGAATGATGCCCGGTACGATGCTATGACCTGGGTTGAACTATGCGTTCAACCGAAAGCCAGACAAGTGTATTACACACCATTTATCATGTACATGCTGGGCCAGTGTTGAAGTAGCGAGTATACAGTCTCGAAAACAAGGTGATCAGTAACATTTGGGTTCGGAATTTCGTCGAGGCTCCACTGCATAGGCTCGTCGCCCCTGAGAATGGACTGGGGGGCTTCCTGCCAGCGGTGACCAGGCTTTATCGGCAACTGGACAGCGTGCGCCAGGGCTAGGACAGATGCAACAAAACTGAGCAGAGCTCCTAGCAACATTGTAGGACACCACAGAAGTGGTTGGACGAGCGTTTGGAAGATTTTAGCTCGACTCCCGTTGCCAATTTCATCATTCATGTTGTTCGGGTCGAGTTTCGGGTCGATTTAGTTCAACCAACTTGGTCTATGCCGTTCAAGCCTGGACGCAGGCAAAACACCCCGTTCCCGTTCCCGGCGCCATTGCTCGTTGGAAAGCGGCTGTCAAGCCCATCCATGTTACTGGGGATCAGTAGGGTTCTTGGCACTTGCATTCCCAGTGGCGACAGCCCACAGCCAAACAGGACCAACGTTTGAACTTATGGAATGCGAGACAACCGTGCTCTCGGAAAGGCAATACTCGGCCAGAAGGACTTACTACAAAAGGATACATTCTCCATACAGATCAGACAGACTTCGAACACCCTAGGCTCTTCGAATTAATACCTAATTTTCCGTCTCCAATTTCCAACGCCCGTTGACTGCGGAGAAAACTAGATGTAGACCAGACTTGTAGTACATAGTGTAGGTCAATCATTGATCAAAGACTAGCATCAATTTCTGCTTCCTCGTCATCTGAAAACCCATCCACCCACAATGAAGGCCCTGCATCAATGTCGTCGTCATCCTCACCAGCAACTTCAGGAAGGTCAAAGTCTACTTTGTGCAGCGCATGAATATGATCCTGTTCTAAAAAATGTTAACAGGACACTGACATTTATATTTTCGGAAGGATACTCAACAAAGCCCTAAGCCATTTCCAACGCCACCCATGTAGTTGTTGTTTTGAGGAAGGTCACGAAGTCCAGCCATTAGTGGTAATTCATCAAGTACCTCGTCATGTGACTCAGCCACAACCCAGGGGGCGATGTCGTTACAATTTTCTAAGATGGAGAGGAGGTCAGCATAGACTGTCCATACAGTCCCGCGCTGAACAGAGGGTGAACCAAGCTGAATATAGCACTCCTGGATAAAGCCCTCGAGCACCGGAGGGACCAGGTCAAATACAATATGGGCAGGCATTATGTAGACACTGTGGATGTGCTCGATGGCTTGGTGCATAACCATTACCTGCAAATGCCACATAAGATGGACCAACGACTTTGAAATCAAGGCTACTTTAAAATCCAGAGCACCGTAGTCTTCTGCACAGCGGTGAATCAACTCCGGGACACCGTGAGGTAGCACCTGCCACTGACATTTGTTAAGCACATTGTTGAGTACAATACCTACACACCTTGTTTCTGTCATGGCATTTCCGACTGTTGTTGATACGGTCTCGGTACTGGTCTAGCTCTCTTTGCAGCCACGGGATGAATACCCATCGGAAGACCATTCTATTTCGGACCATTTCAGTTGGGGACAAATATCTATGAAATATTGCACTTACAGCTGTAATGTGTTGTTGGGATCGTACAAGCCTGAGGTAACCCCTTCCTCAAGCAGGGTTTCAAAACCTGGAGTAAAGCGACACCGAAGTTGAGACCAAGCGATTTTGGGCATGATGTTCTTCTTTGTTCGCATCCAGCGATATTGCACAAATCCCATCAAGGTGGGATCATGCATTTGGCGTAACATTGTTTGCGCATTTGCTATCCCGAAATTCTCTGTTCCAGGATCACTTTGAGTAACCATGGGGATGCCTACAAGAAAAAAATGTCAGTAAAACGACAACATGAGATTGATGGCTTATTGCATACATCCCAACTCAGCAGTGGTGTCTAAGAAATATGAGAGGATGAGTTGAGGGTTGTGGTTTGAATGCCAAACCTTCATCCAAAGGATGCGCCCCGGAAATGGCTCAATCCCTGTGTGTAGTCCTAAATCAAAGCGAAGCCACTTATCGTGTTGGTTGACAGCCCAGATGTCATTGACCCCAGCAGCCCAGAACCTGCAACGCTGCAGTTGCCTCGCTTTACGTTGCCCCGCCAAGTGGGACTCATACTGAGCAAAATATTTCTCCATTATGCTACTATGATCAGGTTAATTGGGCCGCATTGTTGACACAATATCCTCACTTACCGGGAAACACACATACTATGCTTATAGAAAATGAGACTTAGCATCTCACATATCCCCACGTTTGGATACATCTTTCGGAGCTCGATCATGGTGGCACGAATACTATCTGGTGTGTGACCCTGCTGGTGTGTATGCTTTAGACCCAGGTCATTCCGAATCTCCACAAATTTTGTAAGTCTATAAAATCAGTCCCAATTCGAATGAGAAACGGATGACACACCCAATGCCATACATGCTGGTGTCGAAACACTTTTGTAGTTCAGCAACAATTTGCCGGTCGTTGAGTTGAGCCTTCCAGAATCTTCAAATGTGTGGCTCAATGACTTCAAGTGGTGCTGAAATGACTGCATTAGTGATGCACTGTCACAGAGAAACAGACATACGAGTTGGTTTCCATTGGTTGGGCATTGGATGTTCACTTTCACACTGTGCACTGTAGATATAGCATGTGTGTACTTCCCGGCGACGAGTCTGGCAGGTGGTGCTTGAGTGTTTGCCAACCGGATAAGTCAAGATCCCCTGCGCAAATGGAACTAACAGAATGAGAGTGGTATTCTCAATTGTTTGTACTGAGCAAATCAAGTTCCTTAGTCGTTCCGCATGCACATGAAGAGGCACAACCGCACTCATACTTATCCAACTCGATGCACTATGCATGTCCAAGGAACAAGTCCGACAACAGTGACGTGGATGGGTGGTTCAGGCACTGCAGATTTCAGGTTGGTGTTATCTTGAAGTGCCTGCATGCACGATCTCGCTCAAGTTACACTGCGCAGACCAGAGTGGTTCACTGGCACTGTCTGAGTGGCAGATCTGGGACGCCCGGCCTGCATTATGCACCCCTTTCATTCCTGTGTTGCTCATACTTGTCCTTTCCTAGCAGCGCTGGCAGCACGTTACTGGCGAGTCTTCAAGTGCTTCCATTTATGACCTGCTATTCCAACAAGAGCTCGCAGTGCTGCAGCCATGACTGCTTTCTGCGACTCTGTCGATTGCGGCAGGTGTGTCCAAACTTTTCCTTATCGACTGCTTGCACACATTCCTGACCTTCGGATTCAGACCCACCATCATCGTCACCCACCTTCATATCCTATCCTGACAAGAACTCACAGAACTGCGGCCGCGACACTTGCTGGCCAGAAGCTGACCATAAATTGCGATGCATGGTGGACAGTAAGTTTTGAACCCGCTCCCTCATATGTCTGACTCAACTGCTTATATCGAAACTCAGTTCACCGAGGATGTGTATGCGCAGACTGAAAGACTTTGCCAGCGCTGAGATTGCAAAGACCCCCGTGTCCAACCTGGCCAACCATATCAGTACGTTGCCAATATGGACCAGAGCAAGCCCGGAAAGTATGTGTGCATGGCTTGCTATCAATATTACCAGACCAAGCTTGAAACAACAGTTCGACGAACACAGGGTTTGTTGTGCACATATTCCAATAATTCTTCACTGACTTTTTTCAAGGACGACTACCAGATCCAAAAGCCATTCGTCAAGCAGTTAGCGCTGCTCAGTCCCGTGGTGAGTTTACCTGTGATGTGATCTTCGTCAGCTCATGCTTCCCACCTAGCCACAATAAATCCTCCTCCAGTTGTGGCGATGACAAGTCATATGATGGGACCCTCAGCAAGGCCAGCATGTCTCAGGGACATGGCACCTCCACCTGCTCCAAGACAAGGACCTAGGGTTGATATTCCATCAGCGTTGGTACGCTCTCTGGTGCCAGCACCTCGTTCTATACCTCCCAGCCCAGCATCTTTGCCTCCCAGCTCGGATTATGGGATGCAACACCTTCAGTATGCTGCATAGCGTGATCACTGGGCTCGTCTCGCTTACCGCCCGCCTCCTGCCGAAACCATTTCCTTGGAGATTTCGGTGTTGTATGAAAATGGTAGCAAAAGGAAGAGTGCTCCTCTTGGTGTGAGTATTTCATCTTTGTTTATCTTAGTTCTAGTCTGATTAAACCCAATCTCATTTTAAGAGTATATGCGAAGGACTCAAAGACATTCCGGCAGGAATCAATGCAGCAGAGCTAGTTGTCTTGGCACTGGAAACGATGAAACCGCATATTGATGACTACAAACCTTGTTTTGTGTGGCGCAAAGACAAGTTTGTCGTCCGTGATGCCAAATGGGTGGATCTATCATGCCATCCCTCCAGCAATCCTTATTTCTATGCTGACTGCCTCCATCCGAGCACACAAAAAAACTCCAAAGGGATGGTTTTCAAGTCCAAACAATTCAGCCTTTACATCGTCATCCCCATGAGCCAATGGATGGAGTTCCAGGCTTTCAAAGAGAAGTTGGAGTGTGAATTATCATCCGATTGGGATGGTACTGTACCTCCAAACAGCAAACACAGCCAAAGTGCCTTGGTCATGCATTCGCAGTCACCTTAAGCAAGTCAACGCCCACCATGTTTCTCTCTGCAACTCCTTCTCAGTCCAAAGGTCCCACACCCTCTATCCCAACTGTGCCTTTCGATCACTCTATCATGTCTTCAGGCATTTCTCAGTCTGAGGGGCCTGCTCCCTCTCCCTTGATTGCGTGAAGCAGCCTTTTTGATCAGTCTGGCGCCCCTGATATTCCGCCTTTGTTTACTATCACCAAACGACAACACACTCAGTCTAGCAGTATCTCCAGTGTTTCTGATTTATCTCCACCACGCAAGAAACAGGTTTCTGTCGCCATGATCCCCAACCCAACTGCTCTCAAAGTCGCTCTTTAATCTGGAGGGGACACAGACTTAGACTTGGCGAGGGGTAAGTGACTGAATGCTACATGTAGTATTCACTCATCAATCTGATTCTTGGTCATGTAGTACTTAAACAGCGGCTTGAACCCGTCGACTTACTCATTATACCAACTTGTGACATCTGGGAACTAATTGATGGGAATGCTGCTTTTAATGTTGAAACTGCCGAGTGCTTCCCAGGTACCATCCGTCTCAGCCACTCACGTGATGGCCTCGTTGGTGTCGGTGCATTCAAGACTTGTGAAGTCACACGTCTCAATCTATTCCCTCTCAGACCTGCAGGGCTTGGATTGAAGGTGAACCAAGAGATCGTGGTCAAGCGACCATATGATGGTGAACAGGGACCTTCATATTCACGGCTGTCATTTGCCGATGAGACAACTAAGCTCTTTTGTGAAGCCAACGTACTGTATTGGGCAAAGGCCCTTCTCAACGCGACCTACAACTACATCCATCATTGCATCTCCGAGGCCATTGACCCTCCTCCTTTTGACATCCCTTACATACGTTTTGTGGACGCTGGACTGATGTATGCCTATGCTGAAAGGCCTAATGCTCCTGAAGGATCTAGGGCCCCAAAATGGGGAACTATTAGCATGACATACCTTGCAGAAGAACTCATCATTTGTGACCACACTGATGATCTGGACTATGCAGGGTTCATCAAGTTCATTCACAATTCTTCAGCAGTCCCTCGCCTTAGACCTGGGGATATCAGGTATGAGACCGCCAAGTTTCTTGCATTCACCCAGCATGTGCAGTACAAAACCACAGAAGGCCAGGCATTCATTTCGGATTACCAAGGTATCTGGCGTTGTTATTGAATTAATTCAGCTTTACTAATGTCTGCATACTAGGCAGCACAACAGTTTTAACTGATCCTCAGATTCTAACACACCCGTATGTACTCTCAACAATAGCTTAAAATCCTGCTAACAGAGAGAGTCTAGGAAGGTTAACCAGCGGCAGCGACCTTTGTTTGGGGACAGAAATCTGGAGCATGGGGTCACTGTTTTCAAGGATCAGCACATATGCAACAAGTTCTGCAAATGGCCAGGATTTCATTTGGAGCTGTTTGGAGAAGGCAGCTTTGGGTCTGATCACTCATAAAATATTATATCTTGACATTGTACATCAAATAACATCACCGCTCATGCTCAGTAACTAGTTCGGTCATTGGTCAACAGAAATTAGAAATGAAAAATTAGGTACTAATTCAAAGCACCTGGGGTGTTCGAAGTCTGTACAGAGAATATATCCTTTCGGAGTGAGTCCTTCCGGCCGAGAATTACCTTTCCGAGAGCACGGCTGTCTCGCATTCCATATGAACTAGAGATAATGATAAACTTGGCGCCACATTCCAGGTCGAGAATCATTGAGCATGCTCGAACTACATTCTCAACGGCACTTCCCTGATAAGCTTCGATCAGATTCTTGTGTTCAGTGAGTTGCATCTTCCAAGTTCCTTGAACCACTTTGCGGCTGGTCACTGGTCACGCGCACAGCGCGCAGCCATACCGCGAGCAAGCGTGTCCGAGTCGTCGACGAGCAAGTCCATCTCCTCGCAAGGCTCCTTCATTTCGTATTCCCTTTCTCTTTCTACTGCATGCATTTCATTTCCTCTCCATCACCATAGTTTCTTTCTTTCTGTCCATCTCTTAGTCTCACCGCACGCGTGTACTCGAATCATCACATTTTCTCCCGAGATGTTCTAAGCTTTTCTTCTCACTGCCCAAGTCGACGACGAAGCGACAACCGTCCGCTCGTGTCTTCTCATATCAATTCCTATTGCAAGCCGCCATTGTCGCTGTCCC
>JBBPNZ010000970.1:0-11520 GCA_038091195.1 Phylloporus rhodoxanthus
TTGGTCCATAGATATTCCTGGAGATACGGATGTCAAGAACTGGATGTCTGAATGTGTGTGTATTTCTCTCCGATGATTCTCTGCCTCACTGGTGTATCTGAAGTCTACCGTGTTCATTGGCTGAGAGTGAAGGCGATGAGAGATAGATGTGCTGAAGAGGTACAACTTATTCAATTGGAATGCAGATGGACCAAAGTGTTCTTTCAAAACAAAACAGTGGTGCTGCGCAATCAGGCTGAATCGGCGGTTGCGATGGGGTGTGCAGGACCTGCTGCATATTGGCAAAGGCAGGCTACATTATATAACAGGCTCGCAGAAGTGTCACATGAATGTGAGGACTACATGTGTTCACAGCCGATCAGTAGTTAATAGAAATAGTACTTACCATGATGGGATACAGATTTAACGCACCGCTGATCAGGTCGCACAAACATTACCGTGGCGATATTGCCGTTCAGCTGATTATACCGTCATAGTAGCGGTGATATTACAGTGCTACTCATAATAAGTGATACTGGATATTTTTGTACAGCTGATTTAGCCATATCAACATTACCAATGATACTGCCACACTGCTGATTTGGCCGCAATGCCATTGCCGCCACAGTAGCGGTAATATCACCATACCGCTGGTTTGGCTGCGCTGATATTACTGCCACAGCAGTAATGATACAGCCGTACTGCTGATTCTACGCCATAGTAGTGGCGATATTTCTGTACCACTGATTTGGCCGCACAGCCATTCCCGCCATGGTAGCGGTGCACCGCTGATTATGCCGCCACAGTTGAGGCTATATTAACTTAACCGCCGAATATACCACCGTAATAGCGGTGATACTGTAACACGGCTGATTTGGCAGGACCACTATTACCGCCATAGTAGCGGCGATGTTGCTGTACAACTGATTTGGTTTAGCGAACCATGTGGTGACAATAAGCTTACGTCATCTATAACAGGACCATATAAAATAGATCTCGAACACATGAGTGCTATTGTTCGTCATTCACTCCCACAACATTACATCAACATGGCAACTCCCTCCCAATCAAGTTCTCTTTCTCCCTCGTTCACCGGCAAATATGGTGATTACTGGGTGATACTTCGGTATTGCAGCTTCCGCATCAAGGTCGCCGTGGATGCGCTGAAACACGGCGCAGTGAATGAGCACTGTTGGGATGACTTCAGAGCGGAGATGGTGTGTTTTCGAAATCAACATATAATGAACACAGTACTGACAATGTTAGCAATTGCTCAACCGCGTATATGTTCAGGGAACGCTGAACGGGATGTTCATGCTTCTCCCCCAGGCTGCTAGAGGGGCACTGACGCTCGTTACCGACGTCGATGTATTCTCTAACCAATTGGAGAGGTTCATTCCGAAACTCCGCACCGACCAGGACGACACGGAATTGTCGTTCCACACCGACTGCTTGGCCAATATCTGGTGGATGGCCGACTCACCGCCACTAGATGACGAGCAATACTCGTTAATCACCTTTGATGATCTATGGACGGAGGCCATAGCCGCTCGCCGTGTACGTATATTCCATTTCTGTGACAGGTATAACTGACTGGCTGTAGGTGGACAATCCCATCCAAATCGAGGATAGTATGACAGAGCAACAAGTCATCGAGGTGTATCGGCGGTCGCTGGTGGAGATGTTTGAGAGTTTGAAAGACGAGTTGGAGGAGGTGGAAGTTGAAATGGCGATCATCGCAGATCGCATGGAGGGAATGGAGAACATGTTCGGCTCGACCATTCTGTAGTTCGACCAGCAATTATATAGTCATTTCATTTATTTGTTGAAATATGTGTACTGGCATGCATACTACAAGAGATACACTCAGGAAGGGGGATATACTCTGCGAGAGTCCATACGAAGTCCAATGGCTTCCAGAGCTTCATAGCACATGAATCTTGGTGGTTGAACATCCACCCACTTCATCACCAGCTGGCGCATGTAATACGCTAAACACCCCCTATTCCCCTGAACCTCATTTACGCTGTGCCACAGGAGATGTCCGGAGAATGCCATGACAGTACCGGGACGGTAATCGAAACGTTTGCCTAGCGTTGGTATCACCATCCAGCCATCTTTGTAGTCGCCGATGGTCGCTAGCAAGTCGAAGGATTCTGCCGGCGAGTTAAGGTCCCTATGGTATGGCGATTGCTGATTGATCATCACTGATACCGCGTTGAATACACTATTCCACTCCTCGACCACCTCCGCTATTTCCTCTACTCCATTGGCGTTTGCGTGATCTGGCAGCGCTCGCATCGTCGCCATACCGGCTTGGTACAAGTCTGGGTGCATGATCACCATCGCCACTGCTAGGAGAGCGTTAGTCTCGGCATTTCTCGCTAGCCAATCCCGGCCTCCAGCAGATGAGTGGACGCTCTTAAGTGTCGCTGATACTTCCGGAAGGTGATCTCCACCGGTATGACCCATTTGGAACCATGCTGGCAACATGTTGAGGCATCCCTTCAACACTCCATCTGCCGTACTGAAAAAGGCGGGGTCGCTCTGCCATCCTTGAGCGGTAGAGTCATAGCTACTGCACAATGCTGCTGATATGGGTACCAATGCTTCGGATATCTTCATCTGGAATATATGAGGTTGAGAATAGCTCAATATATAATGGATGAACCTGTCTTTCATTCCCAAGAGTGGTAGGAAGATACCAAGCGAGAATGATACCATCACGGTCCATGATTATCGCCGGTTCATCAATGATCTCTGTATCTCCTGGCAGAAACTGTTCCAGCAGCTCTGCTTCACGTTCTTCGTTTTTGCCGTAATCGTTTCCTTTGATCGCTGTCAATAGGTTTGTAGCGGATATATTGACTGTCTCTGCCAGGCATTAGCATAAATTGTGGAGGATATATATGTCACGTTACTAGTGTTCCAATATGCAGAGACAAGTCTATTGAGACAGCGATCGGCATCTGCAACCAACGCAATTGGTAGATATATGCTCGGAAGGACCGGCTGTATGATATTGTCTGGATGAGTCTGTTCACGGAAACAGGATAGCATGTGTTGGGCGAGTGTGGATGTGAGATGGAGGACCATGGTTGTTGTTTTGTCCATCTGATCGGTGAGAATATATATGCGAGTTACTGTCATCACTGCCATTGATTGATTAATCTGAGACAGCGTAACCAAGGAGACTGCCGTAACGAGTTTCTGTCACTGCTGCTGAATGTACTGCTATCGCTGAATGTACCTCACCGCTGAATGGAACCGTACCGCCGCTGAATGTACTTGTACCGCTGAATGGAACCATACCGCCACTGAATGTACTGTACCCGCTGAATGTACTGCACCACTGAATGTACCGTACCGCTGAATGTACCATACCGCTGAATGTACCGTACCGCTGAATGTACCGTACCGCTGAATGGAATTGTACCACCGCTGAATGTACCGCACCGCCACTGAATGTACTGTACCGCTGAATGGAACCGTACCGCCGCTGAATGTACTGTACCCGCTGAATGTACCGCATCACCGCTGAATGTACTGTACCACTGAATGTACTGCACCGCTGAATGGAACCGTACTGCCGCTGAATGTGCCGTACCGCTGAATGTACTGTACCGCTGAATGTACCGCACCGCTGAATGGAACTGTACCGCTGAATGTACCGCACCACCGCTGAATGTACTGTACCGCTGAATGTGCCATACCGCTGAATGTATCATACCGCTGAATGTACAGTACTGCTGAATGTACCGTACCGCTGAATGTACCGTACCGCTGAATGTACCGTACCGCTGAATGTACCACACCGCTGAATGTACCGCACCGCTGAATGTACCGCACCACTGAATGTACCGCACCGCTGAATGTACCACACCGCTGAATGTACCGCACCACTGAATGTACCGCACCGCTGAATGTACCACACCACTGAATGTACCGCACCGCTGAATGTACTGCACCGCTGAATGTACTGCACCGCTGAATGTACCGTACCGCCGCTGAATGTACCGTACCACCGCTGAATGTACCGTACTGCTGAATGTACTGTACCACCGCTGATTATACCGCCATAGCTAGTTGATACTGCTGTTCCGCTGTTTTTGGCCGTACCATGGCAATTGTTCCATTGGCTCACCCATTACCATCGGTCGTATTTGCCATTGGCCGATCATTCTCTACCAGCATGAGTCCTATGGGCCCGCCAATATGCATCGACTCTCCAGCCATAGGTTGTTCAATCCATATCAGCACTCTGAATCTCGGCCCACCCACACGTACAGTCACCTCTCTCGTTGGCCCACCCATACATCTCGCCTGTCTCCCATCGGCCCAACCATCTCCATCATCAACCATCCAATCGGCCAATCCACTGCTGCAGTTACCCTATCCATTGGTCCATCCAATCGTCTCTCCATACATGCCGTTGGCCCACCGCTATACATAGCTACAGCCCAACGGCCTATCCATATATGTCGGTACCTTATCCATCGGCCTATCTATTCCAATTGTCTGCCATTTCTTAGCTACAGGTACATTATCTCCACCTGCATGAATGGCCGACACATCTCTATCGGCATTCACTCGATCGGCCCACCCATCAGTTCACATATTCATCCCTTGGCCCCTTCATCTCCACTGCCATTCTATCCATCAGCCCATCCATCCTGATCAGCATTTTCACTTTCGGCCAATGACCATACTTACTCATCGGCCCATCCATCCACCCCACTCCATACTTCGGCCCATCCGTCTTTATTTTCATACTCCAACTACCCTATTTCACTACTCATTTTCACTAATTATACACTCAGCCCATCCATCTCTATCGCCCATCCATAGGCCCATCCATTCCTATTGGTGGTTCACCCTTCCTCGGCCGATGTTCAGCTGGCCGTCTCACACGGCTGTTTTGCACCCTTCGGCTCCCCGTCTTCATCGGTATAAGTGACTGAAGGGGCTCGGATGGTTGTGCCATCTGTCAGCAGAACAAGGTCAACACTCATCCCACAATTCCCCCACTCCTTCCCATCGTTTCCGCCAGTTCTTTGCCATTCAGGCAGCTCTCTTGCGATCTTATCACCGATCTTCCCCCGTCTGACGGCTTTGATTCTATTTTGGTCGTGGTCGACCACAGCCTTATGAAGGGGGTAATTCTCATCCCTTGTTCCAAATCCATTGATGCTGCAGGAATTGCCTCTCTTTTCTTTGAAAATGTTTTCAAATGCTTCAGCCTCCACGACTCTCTCATCTCCGACAGAGGACCACAATTTGCTTCTGCTTTCGCAAGAGAACCCGCTCGTCTCCTCAAATACAATGTCTGCCTTTCCACTGCTTATCACCCCCAAACTGATGGTCAAACCGAATGAACGAACCAAGAACTGGAGACCTATCTCCACATCTTCTGCGCCAATAATCCCCACGCTTGGGCGCAATCCTTATCAGCCGCAGAATTCCATCATAATTCAGCACCACACAGTTCCACCAAACATTCCCCTTTCTTGTTACTTTATGGCTATGAACCACGTTCCTATCCCACACTCGGCAAAACCTTCCTCCCCACTCTAGAAAATCGACTCTCCAACCTTGACGAAGCTCGCAAAGAAGCTCTCGCTGCTCATGAATCCACCAGAAAGATCATGTCTGCTCATACCACTCACCGATTCACCCCATGAAAAGTTGGAGATAAGGTTTGGCTTGAAGCTACTCATTTCCGTCTCAAATACCCATCAAGAAAACTCACGCCCAAACGCCACGGTCCTTTCAAGATTGTTCGCATACTATCTCCACTCACTTATGAACTCCATCTCCTGAAAACCTGGAAAGTTCATAATATGTTTCACGCCTCCCTCCTATCTCCCTTTTGCTCCACAGAATCTTACAGCCCCTCCTTTTCTTCTCCACCACCTGACATCATAGATAACGAAGAAGAATACGAAGTAGAAACAATCCTCTCACACAAAGGCCCGGTCAACTGACGGAAGTACCTGACCACGTGGAAAGGCTATCCCTTGTTCAAAAACACCTGGGAACCTGAATCTAACCTCCACCACTCTGCCTCAATTCTTCGAAGTTATAAACGACTCCACCATCTCTAAGACGGTAAGGTTCCAATTGACGGTCTCTTCATGAGTATCTCTTGTAATCTTACCCAACACCCACTTGTCATGTCTTTCCTCTCCTCTTCTGTCTCCTCCTCATCCATGTCCTCCCCTTCGGGATCACCAATGGGACTTTGCTCTCAACAAGTCTACTCCGTTTTCTTACCTGAACCTGCCCAATTCACATTATACTTGACTGTTCTGAACTCCCCTCCATTGATGTATCTCATGAAACAAGACCCCCTCTTTGAACACGACAAAGTAATCCAGGAACTCGTCCATATTTTTCATGGAACTGCCCGCACTGCACTTCTTCTTTCCTCCTCTTCTCAACCCGACATTGCCATACGGTTCTCTCTTTCCGAAGTTTCTCGTTTTTCGTTAGCTGCCTTATGCCACACAGATTTTAGTAATTACATCTCTGCCCTGCTGCTGTACTGTATTTACCCTGTCTTCTGTCACATCTTCCTCACCTTACCACAAGAAGAACGTGACCATTACCTCTCGTCCACCGACACCCTCACCTCTCACTCTCCTCCTCGTGCTCCTATCCCGATTCCTCCTCCTTGTTCTCTCTCCTCTCATCTCTCTTCTTCCTCTCCCGCAGATACTCCTACCACAGAAGAATCCGACTGGGCCCCCACCGACAGTGACGACAAAGACCCCATCACCGCGGCCATTCCTGTCCCTCATGACCACCCCCAATGGATCACTCTTCCAGACGGCAATCAGACCCTATCCTCTCCAACACAAGTCCTCCCACTGCCCAACCACTACTGTCTTCCTCTCGCGTTGTCATCCACCCAGTGCTTTCAATGCCATACTTTCGGTCACATACGAGAGAACTGCCTGGACTACTCTTGCCCTTACTGCCACATCTCCACCCCCGGTCACCCTCTGTGCAGTTGTCTATCTCTCCAATGTGACTTCTGTCGTAACTGGGGACATCGTGACCGATACTGCCCCCATCGTAACTGCAGGCTTTGCACTCAACCAGGACACATCCTCAATCTCTGTCCGTCTATACACGTACCTCACGCCTTTACTTTGGAGAACAACAACTGACGAACCTTTCTTTCTGGGAATCACCTTTTGGGGACAACTGGGGTTGACTATCAAGCCTGGGGCTCGATTGTACGAAGGGGGTAATGTTACGATTTATCTTCTCTTTCATCACCTCGTCCTGTTTCTTTTCTCTTCTCATTTTGACAATTGACTAGGTGATCGTCATTACTGTCACGCCGCTTTTCTTCTGATCACCGGACCTATCTTGTTTACCTTGATCCGACTGTCATGTGAGACTTCTCCTTCTTCTGATCTTCCACATCCTATTCTCTCTCACGATGGCTAACTTTACCCGCGTTCCACAACATTCTTCATTGTTCTTTTCCTTTCTCATTCTTATTCCCTTTCTCGATCTCTTGGTCCGTGCACAGGATAGACACATATAAATACCTTGCTTGATCCACATGTACTTCAGTCTTGATCTGCACAATACTAACGTACATTCAAGTTCCATCTGTGCAACTCTAAGTTGAAACACCTCGTTCTTGTCTCGCTCAAGGTAACCCCTTGACCGACCCCTTGTCCTTGTCTCGCTCAAGGAAACCCCTTGACCGAACCTTTGTCCTCCTTCATTCTTACTGACTCTTGAGTTGGTCTCTTTGTGAGAATCACTCGAGCCAGCAAGCCTTAGGAGCTTAGTCCATTGTGTACACTACGCGTAACAAAGTGAAGTGGTGGTGCATGACTCATGACTTGGCCGAGGTTGGGGTAGGTCGACACTATCAACCTGGCCGAGTTTCACTGGCTGAGAGGGGGTATGTGGCTTACAACATGGCCAAGGTTGGGGTAGGTCGACACTATTGGCCTGGCCAAGTTCCACTGGGTGGGAGGGGGTACGTGACTCACAAGATGGCCAGGGTTGGGGTAGGTTGAGACTATCGACCTGGCCAAGTTTGGGTAAGTGAGTGGTGGTATGTGACTCATGATATGGCTGAAATTGGGGTAGGTTGATACTATTGACCTGGCCGAGTTTTGTTGGAGTTTATAATCCATTTATGGTAATGATTACATAAGCTTAGAGCGGACCACTTAGGTCCCGAATGGAGTGCGAAATGTGAAACTTCAAACTTCTCATTTTGCATCACGTGTGCCAGGAACACCTACCCAGCAGTGCCCGGATCACCTGAGGAGTAGCGCTCTGACTCACACCATCATGGACCTCGAAGCACAAAAGATTCAAGAGGACCGCCACCGCCGCCTGGTCGCTCTGGTAGCGATCATTGCAGCCCAGATGATGTATTACTACAACTTACTATTTTTATCTCCCACAGTTCCAGTGCCGTACCATACCTCTGTTTTAACAGGGGCAGCCTGGATGATCGAGCTTCTGAACGGGCACCCCAATCGGATCTGAACATGTCTCGGTGTTGGACATGACACATTCAACCAGCTGCTGGGGGTATTGATGCACCATGGATTTACCACATCACACAACGGCATATCTGTCGAGGAGCAGCTAGGAATATTCTTGTACACTTGTGTGACTGGCCTACCATCCCGACATGTCGGTGAGCGATTTCAACACTCAACAGATACAATCACAAGGTGAGTGTTTCATCGAGTTTATGACTGTTACTCATCTATTTGCTAGATACTTTAAATGCATACTACAATTTTTTTCCAGCCCCCTGTTCTATACCTCCCAGGTGCAATTCCCAACACAACATACCCCGACATCTCCTGTCATCATAGATGATCCGCGCTTCCGCTTCTTCCGTGACTGTATTGGTGCTGTCAATGGCATGCATATACGCGCTTTCACTTCTCTTGGTGACCATCCGTACATGCACAACCAAAAAGGATATTTGTCTCAAAATTGTCTGTTTATTTGCGATTTCGACTTCTTTTTTACATATGCTCTCACTGGCTGGGATGGCTCGACTGCTGACGCAACATTATGGAATGATGCTCATACCCATGACTTGCGAATACCGCATGGCAAGTACCTCCTTGCCGATGCTGGATTTGGAACATCTGACACACTTCTCGTACCATTTCGCGGCATTCGGTACCATCTGAAAGAATGGCAACAGGCCAATCTAAGGTACTTTTCCAATCTCTGTGTTAGTATACACTTATCAACTATAAAAGACCTCGGAACAGAGAGGAATTGTTCAACCTACGACATGCTGCACTTAGAAATGTCATCGAGTGCATTTTTGGGGTTATAAAGCGCCAGTTTCGCATACTCCAGATCCCTCCTGAATACAACATGCACATTCAGGCCCGTGTTCCCGTCGCACTTTGTGCGCTACACAACTTTATCCGTCGGTATGATTCCGAAGACTTTTTTGATCCGGAACTCACTGGTATTGGCATTGAGGGAGATGATGGGGATGGTGGTGCTCTTGGTGATGGGCCTGCAGATGCAGCTGAACGGATGCGAGCAGACATGCGATGTGATAGTATTGCACAGGAAATATGGGATGACTATCAACAGGAGTTGCTTCGTCGCGGGCTGTAGTATATCGGATATGATCAGGCTTGTATTATTATTGATCAAACGACTTCCAATTGCAATATATGAAACAGTGAATGCAATACAGTACATCAGACGACAGCTATGTATGGTAAAATAGACAATGGATGAATGAAAAATGAATCACAGACGTTCTGCAGCAATAATAGCTAACTTACGTTGGACCCATCCCTTCCTATCTGCCTCCTTCAACTTCAGGAATATGACGGCCTGGTTACTGTTCTCCTTGTCCACAAGAAAATCCCCGATGTCCAGTCGCTGCTCCTCAGTTGAGAGTCCCAGGTCATCCGAATGCTCAGTGATGATACTCATTGCATCATTGAGCGGGCTGGTAGATGATGGTACGATTGCACGAACAAGATCTTTAACGACGGCTGTCATTTCTTGCATTGCGGATCCTCCTTGTTGCTGTGCTTGTGCCACTGTGGACAGTGGGTGAGATCGCTTGCGTGAACCTGACTCAGAAGCAGCTGAAGCGGTGGATTTCCTCTTCCCAGCACTGATGCTACTGTTTGCAGAGGGGGTCGAAGGCACAAGGAGGCTGGTTGGAATTGATCCGTTAATGGCACACATAGAGCGAGAACCTTGTGATGGGGGGGGATCTCTGGGAGGCGGCATTGCATTTGTGCTATTGTTAACCTGGACCAAACCCAACTACATACCGACCCGGGAAATCTCCTCAGTGACAGTGGTCAGCTGATGTAGACTGAGCACAGGCTGAATCTGTGAGCTGGCAGTACCAGCTGCCGGAGGAGGAGTGTTGTTATCATCTCCAAGAGCCAAATGCTCGCTCTGGGCCGCAGGACGAAACACATAGGCCCCCTTTGCTTTGTCAGGAACCAGTAGGGTAATGAGGTCGAAGTGGATGAATCCTTTGTTTCGGAAGGGCTTTGCAGATGGGTGACTCTATAACAATATGTTAGGAAGTAGTCTCACCCACATTCAAATAACACACCTTCATATACCTATTCCATACGTCTTTTTATTCAAGTGATACATTCGCACCATCTTTGTCGCTCCACGTAAAGCCTGAGGTATTCTTGAGTTCAATGACAGCTTCATATTGCTTCTTCATCTGGTAGTTGATCAGTGATCATGATGGATTGATATGATAACAAATAAGACGCACCGCTGCAAATCTACGTTCACATGCATCTGCATCCTTTATACCCCCCTTGAATTCTGGGAATTTTTGTGCTAGTAGCGAGGCAGCTGCATTCCATGCTGGCTTCTTGAAGGCAACACCATCTCCTGCCTTGGCGAGTATAGCCGACTCAGCAAGGAAATCGAGTAGCACTGTGGTTTCATCATCTGTCCATTTAGCTGCCTTCTTGCGAACCTTCTGACTATTCGGAGTGCTAGAGGTACCAAGAGGGTTTATGATATGGCCTTGCGAGCGCAAGGAACAACTAGATGATGATGTATCAGACATATGCAAGTCAGCTACAAAGGATTGATGTGCGCCACTCTCTCCTCATGACCCAGGCACTGCCGGGTAGGTGTTCCTGGCACACATGATGCGAAATGAGAAGTTTGAAGTTTCACATTTCGCACTCCATTCGGGACCTAAAGTAATAGATAAACGTAGAGGAATGGGAAATGTCGTGAATTATGAGCACGACGCGTTCCTATGCGCGATGTGCGTTTATGGAAACTCGCGCTTGTTCTGCTGACTTATGCCCGATAGGGGCTGCAACATTGTGCGAACTAAGCAGGCACATCCTGTGGACGGATTGCTTCGCTCCCTGCAAACATTTTGATCATTTTCAATCGTACTACAAGGTTATCAGAGCGGAATTTTTATTTTCGCTTTGCAAGTGCGAAAATCAATACGTCTGATCACTATATCTAAGCAACAAGGAACAAATTCAAAATTCTGCTCTGATAACT
>JBBPNZ010000971.1:0-12202 GCA_038091195.1 Phylloporus rhodoxanthus
GGGGAGACGATCCCCACCCTCACCTGGCTGTGTATATCCATGCTGCAATGTAGGCCCGAGTAGGCTTTACTTCGCATGCTTCCTTTTGTTCTCATGAACAACGACGCAACAACGGCACTGTGATGAGGAACATGTGGTAAGGTGACGCAAAGGACGACATGATGGAGATATGATGATGGCAAGTCAAGGACTTTTTGAGACAGTTTTTGGCGGTGACTTGCGTCCGCCCCCTCACTTCATGATTACAAAACAGAGGTATAACCTGCATTATGATAAACTTTGCCTTACATACTCAAATCTGTCATCCTGCCATTCGGGAGTCGGGGATTGGCGCCTCCGTGCGCCGCTACGATCGGTGTACCGGGCCGGATGATATTGGCGAGGCTAGACGCGCGTACCTGTCTAAATCCAAGTCGCGCTGGCGGTCTGGAGAGCTCCCAAGTGGATTTGGTGGGCGGGGTCACACTTTGTTGTACCTGTTGCCAACGCCAATTGGTGGCCAGTGTCACTGTCATGAAGTGGTCAAAATGGAGGCACTTGGCGACCGATTGTGGCGTGTTTTGAATTGGACGCCGGGCGAGCTCAGATGGGCCTCTCCTGTGACCGTCCGGGCCTAGTCGACGCCTACTTCCACAAGCGCAACAATTCATTCGCGCACTCCCTCTTGCAAGAGCAAGACGGCCGCATGCTCTGCACAGTGCCAGACGACCTTGACTCGGCTCTCCAGCCATCGCCTACTTTTTCCACCTTTTCCTGTGCCCACTCTCGCAACACGTCGTTCACTACTGCGACGTCCCCAGTGAGCGCCGTCTTTTGTCCCTCGCAGTGCTCACCCCAGAACATTGCCCTCCCTTGTTCCCCGTTGACGACGTACACAAACCAAACATTTTTGCGTCCTTCCCAGAGGTCAACACACACAGCCTTCGCACCCCAAAGTTAGTCTCGTTGGTCCATTGCAACCACCACGTCCATCACGCCGTCCAACTCGGACGCAACGTCCAGCATCCTGTTGAGCATGAGACTCTCCCCGAAAGCCGGAGGATATTGGCGAGTGGACCGAGACTAGAGCCGCGTACCATCTCGACTGCTGCTCGAGGCCATTCAATCCGTTTACGGACGAGGTCGACGGCACGGACGTATCCCAGATGTGTGCTTTGCACGTTGTTAACCTACCCATTTCATTCCACTCCCGCCGAGTCAGTCGTCCCTTCTTTGGTACGTTTCGCTCTTACAATGCATTCTTCTCAGACATGTTCACTCGGCATGCGCTCTACCACCTACAAGCCATCCACACTCAAGTCCTCTCCCACTGGGTTCAGGTTCGTGGATTACATCAACCTCACACAATACGTGAGACGATACTGAGTCCTCCCGATCCTAGCCCTTTGAACATCCAAAGGTTTATTTCCGAACCTTGGCGGGGACGCATCTCAGAGGCGTGTGTCCACGCTGACTTTCGACGAACCATGGAACGCCAACGTGGAGAAGATGGCAGCGTGTTTTCGATGAACGGACAAAGCGGTATCATGTGCGGACGAGGAGCGGGGGCGCACAGGAGCTCCGAACTCGAAAAGAGGAAGAGCACGAGGAGCTTGCTCGCAAAGCTGAGGATGAAGAATGGCAACTACGAGGAGAAGAGGTGTCGCAAGTACGAGAGTCCAAATGCAAACTAGAGTCTTTTTCCTGGTCGCTTGGTGAAGAAAAGGAGCGCATTGCAAGAGAAGAACGTGAGCGCATTGCCAGGGAAGAGATCGTTAGGTTGCAAGGGTGCCTATTCTGTGAGGAGCTTGCTCGTCAAGCCGAAGAGGAAGAACGCCGCAAACGTGAGGAAGAGCAGCGAAGAGTGCCGACAGCGGGAAGGGAGAGTACGTCAACTACCGGAGGAGAGAAAGCGTCGTCTACAGGAGTAGATACGAGAGTACAAAGGGAAGTGGAACGAACTGCGGACCAATGGCGCGTTGCACCTCACCGAGATGTGGGATGCCCTGGCCCGTGTTTGGGGTTGTTTCTGCTGCAGAGCACATACCAGGACGTGCGGACCCATCCTCAGCAACCTGGCGTCAAAGGCAAGACTGCACGGGACAAGGTCATGGCCCAAATGTTACGCTTTCACCCCGATAAATTCAACACACGCATCCAACTGTCGCAGCAGGTGGTGACAAGCATACTCACGAGCATTGTGATGGAAGAAGAAGAAGAAGAAGAGAGTCAGTAAGACTGAATCCTATAATGCAGTGCAACCACTTTCCAGGGCTGAGTTACCATTTGCTACACCTGCCCATGAGTCCTGTTCCTCTTTTTTTCAAAATCTGTTCCTAATCACTGCTTTGCCTCACCTTGCCCCTGAGCTACCAAGGGGCTCTCCTCCACATGACATGTGCTTGCATTCTTGGTCACCTCGGAACGGCCACTCTGGATGAAGCTGCCTGCTCTGTATCTGCCATTATCTCTGGTCTCCGTGTTGCCTCTTCATGGCAGGTGATGAGTGCATAGGTATGGATTGTGAAGTGCTGCCACACCACTGGAGATTCGCTCACCTCATGAGCCCACTCTCATGGTAGTGCTTTCTAGTGTGTATCTATACCATTGTATGATGGGCCTCATCTCATTGATATCAAATGGTGATTGATAGGGAGAAAAAGGAAAGTGTTTTTCGAATAGCTTGGAAAGAGCTCAAAGTATGTCACATGACATACATATTTTGAACTCCCAAGCCAGAATGATCTATAGGTCATTGACAAGAGTGAATGGGGTGAATGTCTGAGGGAGATGGCATCTTTTATCTAGGTGAGCCCTGTCATCTGGGTAACTCTTTGGGGTGTTGGCCAAATGTGGTTGAGGTGGTTGTGCATTCAACGATGTCACCTATCAGGTAATGATGAATGAATTGATCTGACTGGATGATCAGAGAAAATTACACATCTTCTCATTTCAAAATCCAGAATGATGTCACAGATGCCACCACAACGAAAATAGAGATGGTATCATAAGAAATAGTAGGACTAATAGTACTGCGTGATAGCAAACAAAGCAAGATTAGAAATTATCCGACTAAGTTACTTGTGCTCAAAGTGCCTTGTGAAGAAGGAAAAAAAATATACTATACATTGTTACGATTTATCTTCTTTTCCATTGTCTCGTCCTTTTTCTCTTCTCCTCTCACTTTGACAATTGGTGAGGTGACCACCATTACTTCTATTCCACCTTTCTTCTGATCACCGGACCCACCTCTTTCACCTTGATTTGCTTACCATGTATAACTCCTTCCTCTTTTGCTCTTTCGAACACTGTTCTCTCTTACAGTGGCTAACGTAGCCCATGTTCCATAACATTCTTCAATATTCTTTCCCTTTTTCTCTCTAATTTCCTTTCTTGCTTTCTTGGTCCATGTGCAGGGTATATAGTAACACGTATAAATACCTCGTTCGATCCACATGTACAGTAGTCTTGATCTGCGCAATACTAGCATACTTTCAAGTCCAATCCTAGCAACTACTAAGTTGAACCTCTAAGTCTTTGTCTTGCTCAAGGAAACCCCTTGACCGACTCCTTGTCCTTGTCTCGCTCAAGGAAACCCCTTGACCGATCCTTCGTCCTCCCTCGTTTCCCTTCTGCCTCTTGAGTTGGTCTCTTCATGAGTATCACTCGAGTTAGTGAGAGTTTAGGGAGTAAGAATCTATTGAGTATACTATGCATAACAAAAGATCAAGACTCTCCTTTGGTCCCACCTTCTATGGTGTAGGACCCACCCATTACCACTATGAGTCAATCATCCAGGTTTGGACTCCATCACGACCATCATAACACTGATAGCAACATTGAAATCAATGCCCCAGAAGAACAATCTCCCCAACAGATCGTCCGAAGCCACCATCACCACAGACCACAAGCCACGTATCCTAGTATCACTCAAAGGACTGCTGTATTCAGTTACCCCTTGACACCACCACCCTCTGCCCCACCACTTGCCATCACCGCCTCAACACAGCCTACTACTACTAGCATGTCTTCCCACGCCTCCAAACTCAAAGCAGCTCTCCCTGCTGACTTCTCTGGAGAACCTACTGATGCCTTCAGATGGACCAAGGCCATGAAAGCCTACTTTGCTCTCAACGCCATGCTTTACCTCATCGACAATGACAAGATCATGACCACCCTTAACAAGATGTCTAAGGGAAGAGGCACCTCCTTCACTGAGATGTGGTACGACAAAATGGCCAATACCACCATCACCATGGGAAAAACTTTCAAAGAGTTTGCCGACAATTTCGAAACCATGTTCTATCCTTTTGATACCAAAGCCACTGCCCATTTCGAACTATCTAAACTCATCCAGAAATCCTCTCGCCTCTTGAATGGAACCATCAATGATGGTTTCCAACAGTACATCACTGATTTCCAGAATCTTTTGTGCAAAGCAGGAATCACTGACGATGTCACCCTCATTGATCAATTTTCACTTGGCCTCGACCAGTGAATTACTACCATGATTCTTTCGATGGCAGCCATTCCCACCACCATCGCCAAATGGATTGACCAAGCTAAGGTTTTCCATGCACAGAAGATGTGTATCCTTGCTCTTCACAGAGGACGGACCCCTCCAACTTTCACCCCTCGTCCCATCAGAGATCCCAATGCCATGGATGTTAACACTGTCTCCATCACCAAATTGACCCCTACAGAATGCGCCAAGTGTATCCGAGAAAACCATTGTTTCCATTGCCGACTCCCCAGACACTCTGCCCAGAACTGCCAAAAATTCCCAACCACCTCCTCTACCCCTCGATGACCTCAGTTTCAGAACAACCCCTCTTCCTCTACACGAAACTCCCAGAACATATGAACCACTGAAACCACTCCCTCTATGCCTGTTGCTGCTATCTCTGCCACTACCCCACTAAATGAATACATCAATTCCTTGAAGACATCTGGAAAGGGAGAGAAGGAAATCCTCTCTGTCCTTAAGATGTGTTATGAAGAACCCTCTGAGGAGATCCATTCTGTTCCCCTTGAACAAATTCAAGCTGCAAAGGATTTTTAAGAAGGGAAGCTGCCTTAATGTCTCCTTCCCTTTACATCGATAATGTACTTGTAGCACGAAACGACAATAGAATGATGTGTCTCCCAGTCCAGCTACATGGCAAAACCAAAACTGTCGACACCAATGCTCTCATTGATTTCAGAGCAACTGGAAATTTCCTTGACCCCTGTTAAGACTGGTTTTACTCTGGAGGTAACTCCAAGGAAGTCTGGAGTTAGGAGCGGGCGGGACTTGGCTTCACCCTATGTGGTGCGCCCTTGTCTACATGCTGGTCCCGTATTTCAGAGTTGGTCGAATGGAGGAGTAGGGACTCAACATGAAGTGTGAATAAGTCAGTCAGAGGAGGGTCAGAGTAGAAGGAGTAAGTCTAATGTGATATTCAAACTGAAGTACGAGTATCGAGTACAGAGGGTTTATATATGGAGGCAGAGTTAGGAAAATACTCATATATGGACAGAGGCAGAGATGGAGGAAAAGTAAGCCAGAGCTGTGTCCGCAGTTGAACACAGCTATGGTCAAATCTAAGAAGCGAGTCTAATACAAAAGAGTTAAAGAGACAAGGAACAGAATGAAGAAGAATATAAGAAGGAACTCCAGGAACTCCTAAGTGCTTCTTGGGTGAAAGTGCTCTGGAGTTGGTGGACTTGAGAGTGGAGCGCTGGAGTTGAACTTAATGCAATTTCCTAGATATGACAACCCCTGACTTCTCCCTTTTGGTGATTTTAAGCTATCTTGTCTCTCACAACCTCTCATTGCCTACAATGTGGATGGAATGACAAACACAAAGGGATCTATCCTTTGAAAAGTCACCATCAAAATCTCCGCCTCTAACTTTTCTGATACAGTCTTCTTTCTAGTACTTCGTCTTCGCAACCCTCATGTTATACTCAGTTTGCCCTGGCTCCAGAAGTGGAACCCAACCATCGACTGGAGAAATTTCACCCTTAACTTTGACTCCTTCCCCCATTTAACTAATGCCCTCTCTTATGGAACTCTTCCTTTTCCCAATCCCGACCTTGACATTGCTACTGCACTCGCTTCTCGATATCCTCTAGGGGTCAAGAGATCTTTCTGTGAGTGTCCTCCTCCGAAGGAATCAACCTGGGAACAGATCAACAAAACCACTATCTCCACTGAAATTGCCTGAATCAAAAAGCCAAAAGAGATCCCCATCCCCCAGTTTTGTGCTGATTTTGCCAATGTCTTCGCAGAGTCCACCCATAATCAACTTCCTCCGCATCACCCTTTTGATCACGCAATTGATCTAAAAGACACCTTCATCCCAAAAATTGCCAAAGTCTACCCACTCAATCCCTCAGAAAAAGAAACTTGTTGAGCATTTGTTGAAGAACATTTGAAAACAGGATGGATTGTTTCCTTCAAATCTCCTCAAGCCACTCCTTTCTTCTTTGTTCCCAAGAAGGATGGAACTCTTTGCCCCTGCCAAGACTACTGATACCTCAATAGTCACACTGTCCGGAATGCCTATCCCTTACCCCTTATCTCTGAACTCATCAACGACATGAAAGAAGCAAACTTCTTCACTAAGTTCAACATCTGATGGGGGTATAACAACATTCACATCAGGGAAGAAGACCAATGGAAAGCCACCTTTATTATCCCATTAGGCCTTTTTGAACCAACCGTCATGTTCTTTGGTTTCTGTAACGCACCTGCCACCTTTCAAGCCTTCATGAATCACATCTTTGCTGACATGATCCTCAAACAATGGCTGAAAATCTACATGGATGATCTTGGCATTCATACACAAGGAACGATTGAGCTCCATCACAAACGGACTTGTCATGTCCTCTTCTGTCTTTGAGAACATGGACTTTCTTTGAAAATCTCTAAGTGCTCCTTCAACACCCCCACTATGGAATACCTTGGCATGATCATTGGACAAGGACTCATCAGAATGGACCCCAAGAAACTCTCTGCCATTGCCGATTGGAAACCACCAACATCCATTAAGGGTGTCCGTTCTTTCCTAGGTTTCGCCAACTTTTACCGCAAATTCATCCCGAACTACTCCAATATTGTTGCCCCTTTGACTTTCCTCACCTGTAAAGGAGAACCCTGGCTTTGGTCCCCATTGCAACAACAATCCTTTGACTCCCTCCGACAACACTTCTGTACAGCTCCTGTTCTCGCCATCCCAGACACCTCCAAACCCTTCTATGTCATGACTGATGCCTCTCTCCTCACTACTGGTGCCGTCCTCATGCAACACAACCCGAATGGTGACAAATGTCCTGTTGCTTACTTCTCAAAAACTTTCTCCCCCACTGAATGCAATTACGATATCTACGACTGCAAACTCCTCGTGGTTATCCTTGCTCTTGCCGAATGGAAACACTACCTCCAGGGGACCTCTCATCCTATCTCTGTTCTCACCGATCATAAGAACTTATCATATATCCATGATCCTCAGAAACTCTTCTGTCGCCAAGCCCACTGGTCCCTCTTTTTGCAGGATTTTGATGTTAACTGGGTCGTCACACCTGGCACCAAGATGGGACCCACAGATGCCCTCTCCCAACAGGATTTCATTGACACCTCCTTAGACAACATTGATGCCTCCATTGTCCCTGACCCTGTTGTTATCAATGCCCTCGACACTGCACTCACTCACCACATCCAATTTTCCATGCCAACAGACCCCTTTGTCATCAAAGCTCTTGCAGCTCTCAATGACAGATCCCCTCTCTTCACCCATGCCTCTCTCTCTGACTGGCAGTCCGACAATGGCCACCTCTACTTCAAGGGTCATATGTATGTTCCCCCTCCCGCTCGATCAGCATTACTACACTTTATCCACTCTTCTTCCCTCTCGGGTCATATGGGAGTCTATCACACAAAGGTAATCCTCGAGCATGACTTTTGATGGCTGGGCCTCTCCACCTTTGTAAAGCATTTCATAGATGGCTGCGCCATCTGTCAACAGAATAAGGTCAACACGCACCCTACAGTGCTGCCCCTCTCCCCTATCATTTCCACCATGGCTCTGCCATTCAAACAGCTCTCCTGTGATCTTATCACCGATCTTCCTCCCTCCAATGGTTTCGATTCTATTCTTGTTGTGGTCGACCATGGCCTTACAAAGGGGGTAATTCTCACCCCTTGTTCCAAGTCCATTGATGCAGCAGGAATTGCCTCTCTTTTCTTTGAAAACGTCTTCAAATGCTTCAGTCTCCACAACTCTCTCATCTTTGACAGAGGACTGCAATTCACTTCTGCTTTTGCTAGAGAACTTGCCCACCTCTTGAAATATGATGTCCACCTCTCCACTGCTTATCACCCCCAATCTGATGGACAGACCAAATGAACAAATCAGGAACTAGAAACCTATCTCTGTATCTTTTGTGCCAATAATCCCCATGTCTGGGTGCAATCCTTATCTGCTGTGGAATTCCATCATAATTCTGTGCCACATAGCTCCACCAAACAATCTCCTTTCTTGTTACTTTACAGCTACGAACCACACTCATACCCCATGCTAGAAAAGACCTTCCTCCCCACCCTGGAAAACCAACTCTCCAACCTTGATGAAGCTCGTAAAGAAGCTCTTGTGGCATATGAATCTGCTAGAAAGATTATGTCCACTTGGACAACTTGCTGTTTCACCCCGTGGAAAACTGGAGATAAAGTCTGGTTAGAGGCCACTCATCTCCACCTTAAATACCCATCTAGAAAACTTGCACCCAAACACCACGGCCCCTTTGAAATCATCTGCGTCCTATCTCCACTCACTTATGAACTCTGCCTCCCAAAAACCTGGAAAATTCATAATGTGTTCCATGCTTCTCTTCTTTCCCCCTTTTGCTCCACCAAAACTTATGGCCCCTCCTTCTCCTCTCCACCACCTGACGTCATACATAGATAATGAAGAAGAATACAAAGTGGAAGCAATTCTCTCACACAAGGGTCCGATCAACCGACGGAAGTACCTGACCACGTGGAAAGGCTACCCCTCCTCAGAAAACACCTGGGAACTCAAATCCAACCTCCACCACTCCACCTTAATCCTTCATAGTTATAAATGACTCAATCACCTCTAGAACAGTAAGATCACAATTGACGGTCTCTCCGTGAGTATCTCTTGTGACCTTATCTGACGACCTCCTCTCGCTATGTCCTTTCTCTCTTCCTCCGTTTCTTCTTCATCCATGTCCTCCCCCTCTGGATCACCAACCAGATTACGCTCTCGACAGGTCTATTCTGTTTTCTTACCCGAATCTGCTCAATTTGCTTTGTACTCTGCTGTCCTTGACTTCCCCCTGTTATTGTATCTCATTGAACAAAACCCCCTCTTCGAATATGATAAGGTCATTCAAGAACTTATTCACATCTTTCATGGGACTGCCTGTACCTTACTCCTTCTTCACTCCTCTGCCCAACCAGATATTCCCATATGATTTTCTCTTTCTGAAGTATCTTGTTTTTCTCTATCCACCCTATGTTACACGAACTTCAGTAGTTACATCTCTGCCCTGCTGCTAGACCGCATCTACCCTACCTTTCATTGAATCTTTCTTACACTACCCCAAGAACAATGTGACCATTACCTCTTGTCTACTGACATCCCCATCTCTCCTCCTCGCGCTCCAATCCCCATCCCTCCTCCAAGTTCCCTCACGTCCCATCTCTCCTCTCCTCCACCTGCAGATACCCCCACCGCTGTGGAATCCAACTGGGCTCCCACTGACAGTGACGACAAAGACCCTATCATGGCAGCTATCCCTATTCCTCGTGACCACCCACAGTGGATAACTCTCCCTGACAGTAACTATACCCTGTCCTCTCCAACACAAGTCCTTCCTTTGCCCAACCACTACCGCCTCCCTCTTGCGTCGACATCCACTTGTTGCTTTCAATCTCATGCTCTTGGTCACTCACAAGAGAACTGCCCTGACTACTCCTGCCCTTACTGTCACACCTCTGCCCCCGGTCATCCTCTGCGTAGTTGCCTATCTATCCAATGCGACTTCTGTCATAACTGGGGACATTGTAACTGATACTGCCCCCACCATAACTGTGGGCTTTGCACTCAACCAGGACACATCCTCGATCTTTGTCCGTCTGCACACATACCCCACATGCTTTCTTTGGAGAACCACTGATGTTCCTTTCTATCCAGGAATCACTTATTGGGGACAACCAGGATTGACTATTGAGCCAGGGGCTCAACTGTACAAAGGGGGTAATGTTACGATTTATCTTCTTTTCCATTGCCTCACCCTTTTTCTCTTCTCCTCTCACTTTGACAATTGGCGAGGTGACCGCTGTTACTCCTATTCTGCCTTTCTTCTGATCACTGGACCCACCTCTTTCACCTTGATTCACTTACCATGTATAACTCCTTCCTCTTTTGCTCTTTCAAACACTGTTCTCTCTTACAATGGCTAATGTAGCCCATGTTCCATAACATTCTTCAATATTCTTTCCCTTTTTCTCTCTAATTTCCTTTCTTGCTTTCTTGGTCCATGCACAGGGTATAACACGTATAAATACCTCGTTCAATCCACATGTACAGTAGTCTTGATCTGCGCAATACTAGTGTACTTTCAAGTCCAATCCTAGCGACTACTAAGTTGAACCTCTAAGTCTTCATTTGGCTCAAGGAAACCCCTTGACTGACTCCTTGTCCTTGTCTTGCTCAAGGAAACCCCTTGACCGATCCTTCATCCTCCCTCATTTCCCTTCTGCCTCTTGAGTTGGTCTCTTCATGAGTATCACTCAAGTCAGTGAGAGTTTAGGGAGTAAGAATCTATTGAGTATGCTACGCGTAACATACATCATGGTAGCAGCAAAGAAAAGAAAGAAAAGAAAGAAAAAGAAAAAGAAAAAGCTATGGAAAGTAAGTCACATCAAAAACACAGGCAGACCCAGAGCCCTGCCTGTGAGGCATCCACTCTATCTTGGGCCATGTGGCTCCATCAAAAAGTTGCTAGTCACTATCTTCTTTTCCTGTGGTGTAGCATGGGGTTGCTCCAATGAAGGTATCTTGCCACTGCTAATGGTGTACTGTGTCCATGGGTTCATTTCCAGCCCCTCCTCCCCCTTGTTGTCACTCTCACTCACTGTCGGCATCCACCAGACATGTTTGCCAGCCAGCTCAGATTTGGCTCTATCAGCCATCACATTGGCAGAAAGTCAGGGATTTGGGTGGTTTGGGTCCAAGTTTGTCTGGGTGGGTTTGGGTCCCAAGTGGGTTGTGCCATGCGGCCAAGCTTCATCAGACCTTGAACCTGAGGTTTGGGTGGGTCTTGCTGCTGACTGCTGCTGACATGGCGGAGACTCAACCTTGTCACATGACAGCTTCCCACTCTAAGTACTCCACTGGCCTGCCTGCTGCCACTGTTGCCATCAGCTGTTGCAACCATTTGACAGCTCATCTCCACCATTGTCACTCATTGTCATTGTCTCTGGGCTGCTCTACTCTCACTGCATGGCAGACCTGTGCACCCCAACCATCTGCACCCTTTCCCTGCTGCTGCTGTTCCTGTGTCAGCCGCCTCTGGGGACGTCTTCAGCCTGTGTTGCACACACTGAGCTGGCTGTGCATGCCCTGCACCCTTTTCCTGTTACCACTTCTGTCTCCTCCACCTCCAAGAACATCCATCACTGCATTGGTTCTCTTGCTTCATTTGGCCACATTATTGGCCACCTGGCGACATATATAAAGGTGCATCTTGCTTTTGCTCACCCTTGTGTGCATTTTCCTCATAGTACCTGCCAAACAGCTCCTTGCTCGCATCATTACTCCCAACATCCTAGCTTCCAGCTGTGACATCAACACGTTGCAGACATGGCTACTATTCACTCTCTTCTAGCAGCGGTTAAACACCATCCTACCATTGCATCTCTCCCATTTTCAACTCTTCTCACTTTTCTTTGATGTGCCCACTGCCTCAAAGATGGAAGTTCTGTGACCGTATGAGCCTGCGAATACCACCGCAGAAGTGGGCCTTCGTGACAGGCTTCTCGAGATTCATTCCCACTGACCATGCGGTCAGTGATTCTTTCCGAGTGATCCGGTGATAAGGACTGATATATAAGGGTCCGTGATATCGATCGCCCACCTCGAGTCCTTTGCCCTCTTCCCTCAAGCACCTCGCTCTCCCTCTCTTCGCTCGTTCTTCAAGCACTTATTTATCA
>JBBPNZ010000972.1:0-12186 GCA_038091195.1 Phylloporus rhodoxanthus
ATAGATAATTACATAGACGGGGAAGGGAGGGTCCCAGTTACACCACTTCCCAGAGGCTTGACGAATGAGATCGATGTACTTTCTAATGATATGGTCCGGCATAAGGATGCTAGCGATAAGGTAATTCGCCACTTCAATACACTAGTACCAGATAGGCAACTTGTGTTTCTCAGAGCGCTCTTGAGCCCCGCTCCAATGGGTTGCAGGTCACCGGTCATTACGGACTGGCATGCCGCACGACCATAATCATCAGGATGCCAATTTGAATAGAAAAACTGAGAGCTGAGCCGAGACCAAAATCTAATTGGATATAGTTCGAAATATTGTTGCCCATTCGCCGAGCCTGCGTCTTTATTGCAGGCAATCTCCCTACTACGTCCAAGCGAATCGCCCGGGTACTGTGAAATAGTGACAGGCTGCGAGAATTGTGCGAGAAAGTACTATGATCTACTAGTAACTAGTAACTAGTAATGACTACAATATTTCTGCTGCGCCGTTCATGATCTCGTATCCGCCAATCAAGACTTCTCGCGATTCATCACCTCCTGCATGGCCATCCACTCACTCCTGTCAACATTGACACCAACATCTACATGGCCCCGAATCCGCCCTCTTCCTCTTCCGCTTTCCTTGGAACGCGACGGCTGCCGTCCTTGCGCCTGCTTCGCAAGATGCCTCACCTCCGCATACTCGTCCGTCGCCTGCGCACGTAAAAATGCAGCACTCTTCGCTCTATGCTCCAAACATTCCGGCCGTTGATATCCCTCCGCGCCCTCATCCACAGTCACCAGATCCTCATCCATCGGCCGTCCATCTCGCCAGAGCGATCTGCCCGTCCGGGCCAACGTCGTCACGATATCCAAACTCTCACCAGGCGGAATCGCACGTGGATGCGACGGCGTCTCGCATGTCATATCTACCTCCTTTCTCAACACGCGGTCCACGTCCACGGCCGAAAAAAACGCAACGCCCTGCGGGAGATCGTCCATACCCAGCTTGAACGCAAACAGACACCGCGTCCACACGTTGGCGATCTGCAATGCCAGCGCGGCACGGTACGTGTCTGCATCAGAAACGAGGTACCGCAGTTCATCATGCACCGATAAGAGGAAGCGGGCATCAATGTCATATGTCCGTATCAGGTGGTCCATGGCGACGAGCAAAAGATGGAGATAGTCCACCCCAGATGATTGAACGACCCAGTTGATCCGCGACGTCATATAGTCCGCACCGAATTCGGCGGGTAAGTTACCCCTGGAGAGTGCCGCCGTAATCCCACAGCCCAACGCAGGCGTCCGCGGTCGTTCTGACATTGCGATCTCCTCCAGCTTGTTAAATACAAAGCTCTCTGTTCCACCATACCAAAACTTGCGCCCAAAGAAATCCGGTCGGTGGGTGTTTTTACCCTTGGTAGATGCGTACAGGTTCTCGGCTAGCTTTTTCGCTTCCTCGGGTTGCATCCCTGCATTCGATTGCAGGAGTAACAGGACAGCATGCTTCATCCCCGCCCCGTAAATGCGTGAATAATTGAACACTTTCGCTTGGTCGCGTGAAATGCCCAAGATGCTTGCCGTCTTGGAGTGCAAGTCCGTCCCCGCAGCCTTGGTGCCCTCGAGGGTCATCCAACCAAGTGCAGTAGCCCCGTGCAAGCCAAACTGCGCATCGCCCATGCAACTTGATATCCACAATTCTTCCGAGTCGACGTCGGCCCCGACGATAGCATACCCTGGTGGTGCACGAACCATTGCTTTGAGCTCGGATCCCACACGGTTCTTCTTTGCATTGCTCGCCGTCAACCACGTCTTCTCGATCGCACGACGCGTCACCGTACCCATTGTGATCACCTGCGGCAGGATCATACCCCACTTATGCTCGGCCGACCGCGCAAACTGCATGTCGACTCGGTCATCCTGCCACACGACCATCTGATGCAGTATCCGATCGCGCGCGCTGATCCAATAGCTGCACTGCGCATTCATGTCCAACGCTTCCTGGGCATCGTCTCCGGGACTCGTCAACGTCCTGTCTTGCGCGTATTTCATGAACGTTTTGGAGAGTGGACTCCCCACATTGGCGCTCTCGCCGTCCTTGTGGGGAAGCTTGTAAAAGAGAAAACGGTGCTCGCCCTCCCCGCGCGTCATCTCACGCAGGTCCTGATCAGCAGGATCTGAAAATATGAGTGGCTGCGCACGGGTGATGAAGTCGACAGGGCTCGGGACCCTAAACGTCCATCCATGTTCCCTGGAATAAAAAAGTGGGTGACCCATCCAGGACAGGCGGAGGAGGATCGGAGCGATGCGGTTTCGAACGGTGATATCGAGCGTGCCTGGGGGAGAGTCTTTCTTTGGTCTAGCAAGGTCCCAATACCATTTCGGCCAGATGACCTGGGGTTTCGGAGTTTTGGGGGTAGATATATTGGGCGACTTGGTGCGGGGAGTAACGAGGACGTGTCTCCAATCTAGTTGTCGTAACCAAGGATCTTGTTCATAGTCTTGCTCATCTGCGAGAGACTTTGCTACGCTGATAATGCGAGTCTCCAGTTCGGGCGTGCGTTCTCCCCTGGCAATGGCCAGCGCCAAGGACCTGTCTGATGCGGTCAGACGGCCATTCTCAAGGTACGTAACACCATGTGTTGGCCCTAGAAGAGTCAAAATCTTCTTTGGCCCCCCACTAGGAAGTCGGGTCACCTCGCCGTCGCGGATAGAATGCCACTTTTCCCCGGTAGTGTATTGTAGAGGATGGCCATCAAAGGACAATTTGAGAAGGATTGGGAGCATGCGGTTCACGCTGGTAGCGCTAAAGACGCCATCCCTGAGCAAATCACGTAGCCACGCTGGCTGCTTATCCATAGATAGTTTGACTTGTGATGTAGAAGCCGAATCCTGCAGATAGATAATCAATTCTAAGAAAGGTGTGTGGATAAAAAACAACGTACGTCGTCATACACGCCTCTAGATTTCTTGGCGACTTTCGGGGTCCAGTCGAGTTGCGAAAGCCAAGGATTGTCACTCCAGGATCCATCTTGCATCATACCCATTGCTTGGTCGGCAAGATCCACAAGATGTTTCTTGACCTTGTCTTCCAGCTCATGGTATGTCCGTTCCGCGTTGTGTAGATACTCTTCCCATGTTTCGTTGACTGTCAAGAAACTCGTACCCATGGTGAGAATGCCAGCGAACGACACTGGACTCGGGCACCGTTCAAGGAACGCCGGGAGGACCTGTGCATAAACTTGATGTGTCACGTAGACGTCCTGAGCGCAGTACCCAAGATAATCTTGGATATCAGCGAGAATTGCCTCCCTCGGCAACGTCATGAAATCCCCACGGATTTCCTTGTCGAGATCGATGTTGCAATAGAGTTTTGCTACGTCCGCGAGCGCGTTGGCCGAGGTGAGGTCTTCCCATCGTTTCTGGGACAGTTCAGCGTCGGTCGCATCTCCATCGTCCTCCTGGAGCTGAGGCAAGCTTTCTTCAATCTCGACACGCAGACGACGGAGTTGCGCGCGCCGGGCAGCATCGGCCTCGGATTCTGCCTGCGATGCGGCATCGCGCATAATCTCGAGTGCTGTCTCTACAGCTTCGGCATGTTGTTCGATACGTGCCACTTTTGCCTTGCGGTGCTTCATCCATGCAGGTCGTTGATGCGATGATATACCGTTTACGGCGACGTGGAGTGACATGGTATCCATAAAACGTGTCTGTGTACCTCTGAGACTGTACTCTTCGTGGACACGCTGGCGGTCATACGAGACGTTATGTCCGACGATGATGCGTGGTGTCTCGGGGTCACCCATGGGGATCAAATGCTGAACCTCGTCTGTCTCTCCGAGCAACCACGGCGATATCCAGGCATACCATGCGTGCTTTGAAGCAGCGCAGGCGAGGACGGCGTATGGATGGTACGGTGGCATTGTCTCGACGTCAAACACGAGCATCTGCTCTGGCTCCCCCTGGTGCTCCGGGTATGCGACGTGTTCACTGTAACTCGAGCCATCTGGGAGATGGTGGTATTTCGTCCAGCCCGACTGGATGTCAAAGCAGTCGGGTTTAGGAGGCAGCGTGTCTTGGGCGAGTTGCTTGGAGAGAGATAGCCAGGGTTGTGCACAATGCTGGCCGATGCGGTAAAAGTGCTCGTCGATGTTGGCGCCATGTAGTTTGGGGAGGGTAAAGCCTGTATCTGTGAGGACGGAGCCCTGCTTGGGATCGAGACCGTGCATGTGAAGGTGATCGCGTGCAATTTGGACGAACGCGGGCTCCGGCGGAGGGAAGGCTGCGTGTTTAAATATCTGGGCGTGCAACTGGCGCGAGAGCATTTGTACGCCGAGCTCATTGCGTTTGACTGGGGGCTATTGGGTTGCTATGCATATACCTGGACGCGAAAGCGCACCGTGTCGAGCCGGAACAGCGTCTCCATCCTCGCTGGTTTTCTTCCTGGCGCTCACCTGTGCTTTGGGCTGTCTAGTTTGCTCTTTTTCGTGCTTTTCTGCTGATTTTTGGCGCTGATTGAGAGAAGGTGCTGTAACGTGCAGTTTACGAGCGAGCGAGCGAGACCGCCGCAGAGGGAGCATGGGCGTGTGAATGGACGGCAAAGTACATTCTAGTAGGGTCGAGCTTTATGACAGTGGTGAGTAAGCTCAAGTCCTTGTTCTCCTGCTCTCTCAAGTATGGACTCAGACAATTCAAGTAGTCGTAGCAATTCACCCGCAGAGTTTCAGGAAGAGGATCCTGGGTGGTTCCCTTTCCCTTATGGAACTCACAGGGGCGAACCAATTAGGGATTTCCCCTAAGATCATGTATGGTGGGCATTGCGACCCGATAACAGATACGAAGGCTGGGTATGTTGTTCCAATCCAGCCCTGTCTATACTCTGACTTGCAGTTTCCGTTCACCCCTCAGTACAACGCAATGTATGAAGACAACAAACGTCTCCTCGATGACAAGTACGAATCACGTTCTCCTGGCTCAGAGCCCATTTTGTTCGGTAAAGCATACCGCGGTCACCGTCTAGATATGGTGTATGAGCGCCAGGGTTTCATTAACTGATGCTTTAGTCCTGAGAGGAGCAAAAGCGGATGGGTATATTGACTCCACTTTTCCAAATTTTACGATCCATTTTTGTTTGCTAGATCTATCGACTGGAGGATTTAGTTCGCCGTCTTTTGGAATGGCGAGAGGCACATCCGGAGCGTCGTGCTCCTCGCCGGCGAAGGAAATCCCGAAACATCGAGAATCCCACTGGTGAGGCAATTGGACCATGGAATGACAATGTGGGCTCGGCAGCGGAAGACGATGACTATGAGAGAGACGTTCGTCCTGTCAGATGGCGACGAGGGAAAGTCAGACGATGAGGATGAGTCTGGCAATGAAGATGAGTCCGGCGATGAGGATGGGTCCAGCAATGAAGGAGATTCCAACCTGGAGGATGTAGTTGACGGAGACAAAGATCCTTCCAACGAAGGTGACTCGGCCGGTGACGACGCCCGAGATTCCGATGACTCAAGTTCAGAGGCGCACGTGCAAGCGCAGGCGAACGAATATCGTTTTGTCGGATGACTCCAAGTCCGATGAAGAAGAGCGGGAGGACGCTCGAACATCTGCTAGGAGGCTTGGCAGAAAATATAGAGTTGAGGTTTCGGAGGAGGAAGTTGAAGCCACTGCTAGGAAGGTCTCCAAACGGGGGCGGCGTTGATATGGGGAGTCGACTGCTAATATATTATTTGTGTCTAATTCAAAGTTTGGCGGTTACGGTGTACTTCAATCTTTGTCCTTTGTATATGAGGTCATTATCTAGTTCAATGAATTACATAGGGACAACGCGGTGGACGAGTAGAAAGACAGTACTCGTTCCCACTATTCTCTAGTGAACCTGGCTTGTTGAAAGTTTGTGGAATTCAAGTTCACAGGGGTTTTCCGGATTCCGCACACCCATACAAAGGCGGTGGGTTAGTCTGGCATCTCAAGTCAAGTTCAGCTGTTCGTCAAAAGGCCAAGTATCATTTACACGCAGAGTCCTGACCATAGCTATACAGCTTGTCAGTGCCGATGTGCGGGTTTTATCGTTTCTTTTCATCAAATTCCCTCCTCGTCATCTTCGTCACCCGACACTTCTGCATTCTCTTGTCCAGCCTTGGCCATAAGTTGCGCCAGATCTTGCTCTTCTGTTTCTGAAACCGCTTTCGGCTGCGACAGAATTAAAATATTGTGTTTGAGATGCACCGACGAAATACCTTCATCTTCACAACCAACGCTCCTCCTTGGGACTCGATGGAACCTTGAATAGATTCGATAGCACGTTCAAGGCGGTCGACCGCAACAAACTAGCAGTATTCAGCATCTCGTTCTCGTACATTTGTACAAGGGCCTCACCTTATCTGTCGCGTTCGTACTCAGTACGTACAACGGGGGTGCAACTAGCTTGGCTTTTATCGGAACGGTCTCGTTGCTCTCCTTCTCTCCAGCTCTCAGTGCCTTTTTTATTGCATCAATTCCAGCGGGCGTGTAACATGTCAACTCGATATCTGCGCGAAGTTTGATCGGCTGGGGCGTGAGTCGTCGAGCAATCGTGCTCGTGAGCGCAGCGATGGTAGCTGAACTCGGCGGGTTTGCAAGCGATGAAAAGACCGAGTCTTGTTCGCTACACGCACAGAAGACAACGAATCGTCAGCGGACACTGTTGAAAAAAGATGGACAAAGACGCGTACGTGAGTGCGAGCTTGAACGCATCATACGGGTGTCCGTAGGTTTTCCCGAGCGGCCAAGCGACCTGCTCGTACAGCTTCTCCAACCGGGCTTCTTCACTCGACCCCCCAGAGGGTGCTTCTTCAGCTCCCCTATCTTCTTCCTCAGTAGGAGCTGCGGCATCGGCAGAGGATACTTTTGATGCAACATGTCGCATAATGGAAGCAACCGCCTTGGATTTCATGTACCGTTCTTCGCATTTGGTAATGTCTTCGGGCGAAACACGACGTTTTGAGAGATCAATGTAACCTGACACGGATTTGAAAGGAGATCACATGAAATAACCTGATCCGCAATGCGTGCGTCTCCGACGAACCTTTCTCGCGATCGACCCTCAACACGACGACGACTTCGTTCCTGCCGACTCTGATAAGTTTCTGGATGGATCTGATCCGTCGTCTGGATAGCTCGGAGAGCAAAATCATGCCCTCTATGTTGTCGTATTCGAGCTGTGCTCAATCGTTGTCTATAATGACATTTTGTGATCATGAACGACTCACCAACTTCACATAGGCACCCATCTCGGCGATCTGACGAACCTGCACCATGACAAGTTCGTCGACCTCCGGGTATCGCTGTTCATAATACCGCATGGTTTTTGTCTCGTACTAGTTGACTGACTCGTTAGGATGGACTATGTTGTTACGTAAGCGATCAAGTCACGTTCTCCTGTTCACGCGATCTTCACCATCAGACTGTACCCCGGAAATGACCTGCGAATGGGTCTGCTACATAAATGGCGGTGTCAAGCTTCGTGTCCTAGCTCTCATGGGACTATAATAATAGTCATTCCAAGCCGAGAACTAAGACTTCCTTCATGCATGCAATCTCACATTCTACGGGTCGGAACCAGGGGGTTGACATCAACTATGTAAGTCAGCATTCGTCGCTCGATCCTCTCTGAACTGTAACTAGGTTGGGGTACACGCAGTCTTGAATCCCGAGCAATGTGGCTTGATTCGCCTGAGTCGTCAGAATGCCAAGTCCCCACCATTGGAGGATTTTCGAAGTCTCGGTACCGGCCTTTGGCGAGCCGCGCGCATTTCCCTGGGGACGTTAGTGAGAGCAAAGTTTAATCGTGTTGGACCCAAGGATTTCGGCAATTATGGACCTTCGAAATCAGTAATGTACAATTGGGTACTATACTCAGCCTTTCTCTTGTCTGGTTTTCTATTTTGTTCGGCAGGATACCTCTCAAAGTGATCCGATATACAAGTCTATTCTTCATCTCCATCTTCCTCGGAATCATCCTCTAGAACGGCCGGTGCATGATTTGGATTAGGCACCAGAAGGTCCTCCGTGGTACTCGAGGAAAGCTCTACATGGGAATAAGCGATCCATGCCATGCCCAAGTGATTGCCAAATTCAATGAACAAACCTTTGTCTTTGCGTGATTCTTCATAGCTATTTTCAAGTTCTGCGAGAATCGTATCTTGCATGCGAGCGACTTCTTCGGCTGACTTGCATGTCTTGTACTTCTCCAAATATCCCCTGAGGATAAGACACGAATCAATTCTAGGTGTGATGTATCATGTGAAATATCGCACTCGCCTGTTGACCTTCCAGAATGCGTCACCCCAGCCAAATGCACTCAGGAGGATTTCTGCATACTGGTCGAATCCGGTGATGTAGAAAGCAGCGGCAAGAGCTTCCACGCAATTGAGTTTCCATGGTTTGCCGTAGTTCGTTGGGTTGGTTGCAACGAGATACGGCACTAGAGAACATCTGAGCTTGTAAAATTCCTGGGTGGTACCTACGTACGCAAGCGTTCATGGGGGCTTGCTATCTTTGAGAAGGGGACATCTGCTAGCCGTGCCCACGAACACTCGACAACTGCGAGTCCGTCTTTGGCTACGATGTCTCTATCAGCAGGGCTGGCGACGGAAGTACCATTGGGTCTTGGAGGGATAAGAATCTTATGCCCAGATGCGTGGCGACTCACGATACAACGATACCGCGGAAGCGTTGCCCGACTCTGAGTTCCTTGACGAGACCAAGTCTGGCTAACTTCTTTCCAGAACACCTGCGCGGGTCACAGTGGTCAAAGTCCTTTTGTGTAGTCAGATGTATTGTGGTTGGCAGATAGAGCAAAGACTGACCCACATGGCGATTGGGACGTCGATTTTGGGATCGTCGTCGAGATCATCGTCGTCCACGAGGCTGTCTGGCTTCACATCGGGATGTTCGTCGTACCGGCCTCGTTTGCTGGCTCTTGAGGCTTTCTTGGATCCCTTTCCCATTAGACAGAGCTGAGGGTTATTTAACCCCCCCCCCTTAGTGCGACACCCCTTTAAACGCGTGTAACCCTAACCCCACAACACGTGTTTTGCGTCCGGCTCTCCGCTTTGGCCCCGTCGTCGTCGTCGTCATCCAACACGTCGTCCTCATCGTTCATGGCGACGAACAGCCCTCCTCCGCCCGGAATACCAGAAGCATCGCGTATTTCCACGCAGACCTGGCAGAACGACCTCCTCGGACTCTTCCACAATGCAAAGGATCGCTTCCCGGATGTCGTATGGGAGCTCCATCCAGATGATCACGACTCGACCGAAGACGTTTGGGGTCACAAAGGTGCGCATCGTCGTCGTCGTCGTCGTCGTCGCCGGCTCACCCTTTCCTAGCAATCGTGTACGCCCGCGCCCCGCCCTCCTTCCAGGCACGCTACTTCTCCTTTCGCCCTGCGCCCATCACGTCCCCGACACCCTACTCAACGTCTCCCTTTCCTCCCCCCGGCCAGTCTTCAGTGTCGCTAACTCTCACGTTGGATTATGCTCACAACTCACGTTCCCCGTCTCCATATCGCTCCTCATCCCCGTCACCCTCCACTAACCAAGGTGGCATTCTTCGTATTCCTCAGCAAATTTCCCCGGCCCTCTTCTCCAACGAACTAGAATACCTGTACACTGGAAAGGGCCTTGGAGAGGCATTCGAATTCCTCTTTGATACCTCCGAATCGCACGAGCTCGTCGACTCCGAGGAAGGCCGCATCGACAAGCTTCGCAAGGATCTGGTTTATATGTGGCGTTCCCGTCTCTACTCGGACATTCGCATCTCTCTCACCGGTACATTTTCCACTTCAAATCCAGAGCACACCACCGCCATTTTCTCCTCTCACCGTTTCATTCTCGTCTCTCGCTCACCATACTTCCGAGCCCAACTTCTCACTTGGGGTACCAAGGCTGCGATTGCAGCAGGATCATCTACACCGAGCGAACCATTGACAGTGACGCTTCCTTCTCCACCATTCACACCCGCGTCACTTCACTTCACCTTGGGCTACATCTACACCGGCACTCTCGGTTTCTCTCATCGAACTTACGACCTTGATACAGCGTTTGCCATTCTTCGATCAGCAAACTATCTTTCCCTCCCCCACCTCTACGCCGAGACGCAAGCCCGCGTCGTGTACGAAATGCTCCATGGCCTCTACCACGCATTTCTCGAATTCGATGAATATGAGCGTATCACCAATGCCAAGTGGGGTATTGGCGGATGTCGATGCCGCCAGTGTGCCCGTAGAGTCCCACGTGTGCTCGAATTCGCGCTCGCTGACGACCTCTCGAACAACTACCTTGAGCGAGGCGCCCGACGCGCACTCGTCGGCCTCTTTGGGGAAGGTTGGTGTAACTCCGAATTTGCCACTCTCCCTCAGAAGATACGCGACAGCGTCGTCAAGGGCGTTGGCAAGCGTACAACACCCACCAACGTCTTCCCACTGCTATTCGCCGCTCAACACGCGACCAAGAAGCTAGACGCCGCCATTGATGCATGGGCAGATATATCAAGGGAGATGGTGTCGACTGCGCAAAAAACGATTGACGAATGTCTGGTGAGGGAAAGCGAGGCGTGCTTTGAGCAGGCAGAATGGGTAGAGATGTTGGAAGGTGACGGGGTTGGGTTTGAAGATGGAGAGAGAGTCGGTTGGGTCATGGAGTCGCTGAAGAGGGGTATGAGTGAACGCTATGCCGCGACCGTCTATCAGGTGCGTTTGACCTTGTGATTTTAGGAAACTCTGACCCATTTCTACTCTCCACCACAGACACTTGTGTCTAGCGTACTACTCCGCCCGCATGCCACAGAAACAAATGCGACGATGCTCTCACAGACGTCACACATCCGTGCACAGGTGGAAGAAGCTCGCGTTGATTTGTTGAGATGGATCAGGAAACGGTGGATGGTGGTACGCCAGGAGGGTGGTTTCGACACTCTCGAAGGATGGTCAATCAAAGAGATCTCGCAAGGTACAGTCATCTTCACTACTTCATTCACCACCACATAGGTGGTTATCTTTACCCCTGCTTTCTAATCCGTACAATTTCATCAGAAATCGAAGTCGCTGTCGAAGATCTCATCTCCCCTGCACCACATCATACGCTCCGAAATCTTCACTTATCTCGTGCTTTCCGTCCATCCTTGATTCGCGGGTCTGGAGATACAGATTCGGATACACTCTCAGTCCATTCCTTCCGTGCTTCTGTCCTCTCGCGTGCTGTCCCCACCTCGAAATCCCACGCCCAAGGTAGGGACGGCAACCTTGCTGGTTCAGGGAGTTCGATACGCAGCGTTGCGCGGAGCACAGTCACACCATCTGGTTCTCCGAGGGTGCGCAATCACAGCACAATTTCTCGTGCGAGTGAGAGACCCGACTCCAAGCTTACACCGGATTCTGCGAGCATCTCGAGCGTGCGATCCGGTGCCACAGAAAAGGCTCGTGCGCACGGGCGTCATCGGAAATTGCCCTCAACAAACACGACTCCTCCACGTTCGACCACCATTGCAGACAATCGCGAATCAAAGGATGGTGATGGAGGAGACGACGACCATGACGGCGCTTCAACACCAACACCATCGGTTACCAACTCCCCAAATGGACGGCCTACTCTGTCCAAGATTATCACCACCAGCACTTCATCTATGCGGTCCACAGCCTCGACATCAACATCACTTCTTCAGTCGACCCCCACGAAACATCCTGCCTCTTCTGCTCGTCCTCGACACTCGACAGCTCTTCGTTCCAATCATCATTCCTCTCATCATGGCACAAACGGTCTATCTAACCTCCGCATACCGTCCTCTGTACAGCGCCCGAGTTCCACTCTTTCCTCCGCGACATCTGATGCCCCCACTTTCCGCACCGCGCCGTCTGAACTTGCCACGCCAACTTCAGCGGGTTCAAGCGGCGCACGATCTCGTAAAGCATCTGGTGGATCCACCCTCTCGACCGTCAGCACGCGAACCGTCGGGACGACCGCTAAAAAGGGTACTACATCTACGACAGGACCTGGACCGGGAGGTGCGTCGACAGTCCGAGCCCGCGTCGCGTCTGGCGTCTCTATCACCTCTACGCGAACTCCTGTGCGACATCCAGACAAGGATGCCTCCAAGATCAGTCCCGCATTGGCAACAAAAAGATTACCCTCGTCTGCTGGACATATAACACCAGTTG
>JBBPNZ010000973.1:0-12185 GCA_038091195.1 Phylloporus rhodoxanthus
GCGCCCCTTGGTTACATCTTTTTTTCTCTAAAACCACACACACACTCTTTCACTGTATGACCGATCAGACCACGGCCCGTTCTGAGCCCGCGCTTGCCGACGAGCTTGACTACATCACTGTCTCCCTTCCTGAAAAGTCACACCAGGTCGACAAGGCGTCTCGCATCCTCGGCATCACACACAGAACATCGATGGAGCCAATCCCAGCCTCTAGAGCGTCCATTCTCTCCACCCGCTCAGTCCCAAATACACCCACTCAGCACCAACCCTCTCTCCCACTCACTTCCCTCTACCTCGTATCAGGCCTCCCAAAGAGCCCACACACATGGACCCTCGCTGACCCAGACGCAGTCCTCGGTCTCCACCACTCAGAGGGCGCCGTCGCACGCTGGTGGAGACCAGAGGTCCTCGGCAGCACCGTCTCCCCAGGCGCGGGCGGTGGCAAGAAGAAGAAAAAGAACGCCAAGGGAGAGCCCACAGAGCTCATCAAGGGCGCAGGCGCGCTATCAAAGGCAGAGGTCGCAAAAATACTCTCAAAGGCCCTCAAGGTTCGTCTTTCTCCCTCTGCGTTTATCCCGCTCACCCCTCTCCTACTAGCTCTCATTCACCCGCGAGGTCGAGATCATCGCCTCCACCCTACAGCCAGCAAGCACAATACACACATTCACTTTTACCCTCCCCGCACCATCCACGCCCCTCGCACCCGCTCCCTCCGACATTGGCCTCCTCAGAGCCTCCGTCCTCACAGCAGACCGCTCCTCCGCCGCCCCCACATTCACTTACCCCTACACAGATGACCCGTTTACAAACGCCCGTCCTTCTTCCGCCTATCTCGGTCCATCCTCCGTCCTCGCTCCCCCTCCTGCTCAACCATCTCCCATGTACGAGAAGCAGGCAACCGCAGGCGTCAGCGGGAGCGGCACAGTCACCTATCACGGCGTCTGCTTGACCGTCTGGAGTCACGCAGATGCTGAGAGGAGCGCTGCCATTCGAAGAACACTCGAGGCAGGTCGCGTCAGAAAGGAGAGCGCTCAGTCCTTGGTCGCTTCCCGTCTCAAGGTCCTCCGCTCCTCCATCGGTCACACTGCCCCAGCCAACTCCCCTGCAGAATCTGGCCGTCGCGTTGGAAAACGTGCCGCACGCGGTCCCTGGACGGGCACTGACGGCGAAACAGACGGTGAAGGTGCTGAAACAGACGCAGGTGCTATCAGCGAGAGTGACTTTGACGTCGCCAGCACCATCGGTGGTCATGGCCCTGGCGAGAGCACCCTTTTCCTCCCCGGTGACACCGTCTTTTGGCTCCCGTATGCCCTCTGTGAGTACCTCTCCTTCATTCCCAACCCGATCTCACTCCACACAGCCCTTGTGTCACGCCATCCCATCTATGATCTCATGAGGGACTATCTCACTCTTTCCTGGGCACGCTTCTCCAAAGATGTCCAGTCCCACACCCTGCAGATCTCGAAAATCCTTGCCCATCCCGCGCCACGTGCGGGCGAACTCATCAAACTAGACGCTTCCCTTACGCCTCTTTCTGGCCGTTCATCTGCCGCCGCATCTGGAAACACCAATAACGAGGACACCAGTCTCGAGGTCATCGCAAGGTTCCCCGGCGGTCTTGACTTTGGCAGGGGGTTGGTCGATATCAACTTTACCATGTGGCCCTTGTTCAAGTGCTTGAATATCGACAACGTGTTGACCGTTTGTGAGGTGCGCTATTCATTTTTGCCACCGCAGCCCGTCCTGAACCTCTCCCCAAGATCGCTTTGGCGCCCACCGGTCGTGTCCTGTTTTTCTCTCGGTATCCCGCGATGCTTGGCGTAAGTGTCCAGCTTTCCCTCGTCTTTTTTTTTTCACTCCCTTTTCATTACAGGTCGCTGTATCTACCATCAAATATCTCGTAGAACTGCGCGGGTGGAGCGGCATTGCTCTCTCCGCCGTCCACGCACGTGATGCCAAGATCTACATCGATGACCCTGGTCCCTGGATATTAGGTTTGGCGACAGAGGCAAGGTACTGCGTGCGCCCTGCACCAGAAGTCTGTGTCGTTGACTTGTGAGCCCCACTTTTTCATTGATTGATTAAAGCGTTTACGTTATTGCGTTCCAGGGACATCAATTACTTGAGCTGTCCCTCGCCACCTCCTGGTATCGTCTCCACCAAGCAGCAGCGAGAAAAATATAGACTGAGATTGCTCGCTGCCTTTGAGCCACGCTACCACCCAGACCACAGTGTACCCTCGTATGTCTCTTTGCCCGTTGCTGCTTATCGACATCTGATACACCCGTGATAGCGAGTTCAAGGAGGCTTTCCCCGCAGGCCGTTTCCGCCCCGTATGCAAAGTCCAGGCAAAGAGGGGCGGGGAAATGGCTGCCGTCGCCGACACCATCAAACCACCCGAATGGTGGCATTCCACACGCATCATTCAGGCCTTTGATGCCGTGCTCGAAGACAAGTTCAGGAAACCTTCCTTCTTCAAGCGCATCTCCTCATTTGGCACCGCACGCCGTCTGCCACAATTGACCGTTGCCGAGCAGCACATTCAACTCTCCATTCGAAAACGTGCTACTGCCTTTGTCGATGCGCGGGATGACCTTGAGACCAAGATTGGTCGTCTCTCTCGCCGCCTCAACTTCCTCATGACCGAGGCCGACTTGTGGAGAGACAAGTTTGTCACATTCGAACAGTATGCCGAGAAGTTGAGCGTCGAGGCCGATCAGCTGCGGAGCAAGATTGGCAAGGAACAGAGAGAGACCAAGAGGTTGAGTGGGCTGGTCACGTTGACCGCTGCTGAGAAAGCCAAACTTCAGTCCCGTGAGTGAATTTTGTTGCCTCTTCGAGACCATGGGACAAACGCATATTGCCAGGTCTGGTCGATACTGAGCGAGCACACAAGGATGCGCTCTTCGAATTGGAAGGCATGCGGGAAACTATGGAGCGCATGGAACAAGAACGCGCAGAGATGGTCGCTGAAGTGGAAGCGCAGATCGAGCGTGCGCTTGCTTCCATGGCTGTCGATGTGGATGATTCCGACTACAGCGGAGAGTTCTCATCTCGCCCTGGTTCACGCATGTCTGCTTCTGCAAGGTCTGCCAGTGGAACACGTTCGAGGCGGTCCAGCGATGCTGTCAAGAACGGATCCCAGGAAAATCGGCTGCGCAGCTTCGGTACAGAGTCAACCCTTGCTGAGGCATACGAGCGCGGCAGGGACGATACCTTGGTCTCCCCCAAAGAGAGGGAGACGGACACTATTGCAGAGGAGGAAGAGGCTCCAGTGTCGCCGTCCAAGAAGAAGAGATTCTCAGCGACCCCGGGCGAGGTTGTTCAAGATGGCATGATGGCCGTCGACGAGGGCATCAGTGAGCGTAGCGACAAAATCGCACAAAAAGTCTTGCAGATCCAGCACAAGGTCAGTGTTTGATGTTGTGATCGATCCCGTCATTCGCTGATGTGCTCTGTTCCGGCAGCTGGAAATGGCTTTGACGTCGGAGAACATCCAGGACCGGAAGAAGAGATCTGGTCATAAGCGCAACGGGTCCGATTACGCGACCGATGAGCGTGCTGATGAGAGTTCGGATGCAGCTGTACCCGTTCGCGCGCGCCACCCACGGAGTACCAAGCCCGTGAACAACCCTCCGGCCAAGGCGAAGCGCAGGGAACGTAGTGACACCGCGTCCACAAATCGCACTGGAACCGGTACTATCACTGGCCGTTCCGGTGACTCTGCTGCCTCGACGACGCCGCGACATTCTACTCCAGATATGAGTTCTCCCCCGCTCCCAGATGACAAAATACCTGGACAAGCCGACTCCGAGACAGACGGTACAGAGGTGATGACGCCCACTCCAACGACGTCAGTTCGCAGAGTTTCATCCGGAGCGTCCTTGACGGCGCTTTCGCCTCTGGCGCCAACTCCCGCTTTGACACAAGCCACCACGGCAACCTATGAGTCTGACACCGACTTTCAAAGTGCCTGCTCCACGAGCCCGCGCGATAGCTACAGTAGCTTTGAGAGCAACAAGGCAGTGCAGCTTGACTCGGATGACTCTGGGACCTCGACGGACGATTACAAGAGAGAGAAGAGGCACGTGACAGAATTTACCCACTTGCCCGTGAGGGCGCGAATTTCGAGTACGGCGACTGCGACACCCCAGACCCTCTCCGATATCACTGCTGCACCGAATGGACGAGTGCGTTCGCGTTAGGGGACCAACTAGTTTACCCCTCGGGAATATACCCAACCTTGACATGTATATCATTATCATCGTATCATCATTTGGAGTGTGCTAACCCCTCCAGTCTTTTCTTCGCCCGCTCCTTTTCGCTACACTCGTACTTGTTCGTATCATCACACTGTTCAACTTCGATGCATATATTACACAAAAGCGTAGTACAATGCTACATGACAAAACTACTAGTTATCCAATTCGGTATATCGATGACATGCTAGTCCATTCTACGCTTATTATTGAATGCTTTCACTACCGATGCGATTTGTGCAAAGAACCACGCTTGTGCGTTCTTGTCAGGTATCAGTACGAACTTGTCATGGTCCTTGCCTGATTTGTGAGAGAACCGTATCCCATTGTCCTCCGTGGTGACGCCCTGAACCATGGTCAGAGGAAGATCCCAGTCCAGGCGCAGCCTCTTGGCCCAGAATGAGAGCACCCTGGCTGTAGTTAACAAGACGACATTGTCGCCGCCTGCACAGGCTGTTCCAGATTTTCAAGATCTACAACATGATCCGAGCTCGACACGTACCGATGTGAGCGACATAGAATTCGTTCCTGTAAGCCCCTTGTTCCAGGTCTCTCATCCAGTACTGGCCCAGTGCCTCGCGGCTCGAAAACGGCTAGGGTCGTCATTTGCTCAGAGTCCACCCTGGAAGCGATTGGGTCATACGTACCACCAACACACCATCTGCAGGAACATGTCTTGGCTAGAGTAGATTCAAGTAAAGTAAGGCGATAAATGTTTGAATGCACTAACCGGTCTGACACGGTCCCTCTCCGGCTTGTCAAAAACGGTCGTGGTATTCCTTATCCCTATCACGGCATCAACAATCACAAAATAGAGCACACGAAACCCTGACTACCTTCAGAGACATTGGATGCCAGATCGAACACCCCGACTGCGGGTTTTGTCAGAGCGCTAAAATCGCATGTCAAGAAGAGTTGATGCGAGTAGTGTGTGCGCGTACCCGACCAAGCCTTTGCCAATGCCCTTGAAAAATCCAATGGCTCCTTCTGTCTCTGCCCCTTGAATCGGTTTCGTCTAGTACTTTTATGAGTAATCATGATGGTGTAACCAATCCGTTCTGCATACCACAATCCCCTCCATTGCGCTGACAACGCTTGTGGCGAGGGCCTCGCCACCTGCAGTCACACCATAACTAATGAATATTAGAAGCAGAGCAAGACTAATAAAAATTACTTCTTACATTGCATGACGAGGTCGATTGCGACGCTGCGACAGCCTACGTTGCGCTTGGTATTCCGCATCAAATGTCGCAGCAGACAACCCTGGACACTCGGTCAGAAGTATCCCCTGGACGAAACAAGTTGTCTAACCCTTCCCCAGGCTGCTTGTAAACTTGGTAACACTGTCTGAAAGCCCAAACACCGTCTTCTTGACAAAACTGGCAGCACCCTTGACTTTGAGTGAGCACGCTTGCCACATGCTAGGCGAATAAGCGGCCGAGCTACCTTTGCAATCCCGATACCCAACTCCTTGTTCCCATGCATGACAACACCGTGGTACGGTGCATAGAAGATGTCTGCCACCCCAGAACTCACATTCGTGAAGAGGCCCACTGGATTCCCAATGAAATCAGCAGAACCGAGAATGCGGTACAGTTGCCGCAGGATGTCTTGACGATAGTGGTATGTGATACGATTTTGTAGCTCGGGTATTGTCAGTCGCATATCTGTGATGGCGAGGGCGTTGAGCTCAAGAGGTGCGTCATTAACGTTACCCAGTGTCATGGTCAATGCGTTGACGACAACCGCCAAGGGGTTTCGAATGCTCAACCTGCGACAACACTCAGAATCGAGCAGTGGCACGTATTGTACATGACTTACTTCTCTTCACTACTGACCCTTTCAGTTCGCATGAAAGATAGTGTGAGCTGAATGGGGTGCAACTGGAGCACTTCAAAGTACACATCTTGCCCAGGAGCAGTGGGCAGTGGGTCGGGAATTGTCTCTGGGTGCTGTATTAGGATGCTAGAGAACAGATTAGCCATGCCCCGAAACTCATGCTATAAACGCACTCCTCCACATTTTCTTCCCATGAGGCGCCTTTGACCTGGGTGAGATCATAGATTGCAAAGAGAAAATCTTCATCAGCTTCAATTGTCAAGGCCTGCAATAGTATCGAGCAGTATTTGACAAAAAGGACACCGTGCTCTGTAAAAGCAATCAGGAAAGCAAAACACAACAGTTTCATTGCTTCCTACCTTGGTCCTTTAGCCATATGACGGAGGCTTGGATTGTTGGAGGAACAGCGGCTGTTCCGCTAGCTTCCTTGGACACAGGACTTGGTTGGAGAAGAACCGGATATAATGCGTCATGGAGTTGGTTGTCGATTTGAAGAGACCCACAACATAGTGTGACCGCCTGCGAGACTGGGGAATTGTTGTACTCGAAACGTAATAAATCCAAGGAAGCATATACCACCTCAGTAATCTTGCGATTTATGAGGGATATCCCTATTCCTGCAAGATCGACTTCAACCCTCAGGGTAGGTGTGGCATCCTCTGAAACGGCCTCGAAAGCCTCGATGCTTCCCAATGTGTCAGATCTGGATAGCGAGCTATTCCGTTGCTGTCTCGGCTTGTAGAGACTACGTTCTGCGACATAAGGGGTGATTCGTAATACTTGTTTCTGTCGGTCAGCCCGCACGTCCAACGATATGGCACGTGTTCGTTGTCGGTCCTGGATTGTTGATCAGAAAACTCAAGACATGATATCGTTGAGACGAACCTGGAACTTGAATGGGACAAGAACCCCAATTTCCATGATGTCAATGATGCGACGTGCATCGTTAAGCATCAACATAAGCTTTTTTTCACGTGCGGCAGGTTGGTCCCAAGCATATTTTGTCACAGAGTGCGGGGCAAGCTTGTATCGCGGGGGGCTCGATTTCACTGCTTCCATTTCATTCCGACCCGAGTCCTAAGCATGGTTATTAACCAGCATAGGCATTAGTCAAAAAAGTTACTTGCCCATTGGCAGACGAAAACGGTATAATCGCTGTCGTTCTCTAGCTCAAACGGCCATCCATCCGCTTCCAAGAAGGTGACAAAGATAGTGGATCCGTCAATTTTGATGTCCGCCATGACAATATCCACTTGGTTATCGTCGGATGCTCTAGGCACTCGGAGATGAATGTGTCCAATGTCCTGGATGTTGACAGGAGACGACCTAACCAATTGGGTTAAACTGATTGATGACTTTGTCGCTGTTCACCTACCACCGCGCGTTGAGACCAGTGTAAGCAATGGTAAGGAGCTTTTCATCTCCGCCTTGCATGATTTGAAACGGGAAACGCTCTCCTGGATCCAGTACGGCTCGACCACGTGGCAGCCCTTTGTACTCGCGGAATTGAATGGGACAAGGGAGATTATTCTTCAATATGAACCTGGGCGAAATTGTAATCACTTTTGTGAGCTTGTACTTGCCCAGCCCCTCTGTCCATGATAATCCGAAGCAATATTCCTCGTTCCTTTGTTTTACAGACGGAATCGACATCTCCGCCTCGGCGGCTGGAGCTTCAAGACTGAATACCTAGAATCATCAAGTGAACATCAGCATTTACGTGGGTTCAGACTACATGAAAGGCACGATACATTCGACCAACCCGACTCCCCAACCTTGAATATGAATGCCTGAGCGTTGTCATGCGGATGAGATAGCACTGCCTGGGAATCAGCGTTCGAGCCCGTAGTGAGGCAATGAAACTCACGGAATGGTACGGGACTCGAGAGGACATCTGACGACGCATGCGAATGAGTAGAACCACAAGTTCATGACATGCTCATACCTAGTCGAGTATCACCAGCAACCTCTAACGGAGAGATAGCACGATTGGATCGAGCTGTCTTCGCACTGAAGGGCATTCCTGACTTGTTCACGACAAGGTATGGACAGTAAATCTGAACTTTGAAAGCTCCACCAGACTCCGGATATCGACTTGACGTTTGTGAGACCGCAGCATCTTGGAAAATAGGGTCACGCACACATAATTAAGATTCAGGAAGAGTTTGCGATTGCTCGGATCGCGGAATGACAGCCGGGGTTCAATATCAACGTCAGAGTGACGGTCTGTATTGATGATGGCAAAATCGCTCGGCCGAAAGACTGTACGAACCATTAGTTCCGCACGTCGGAACCTTCAACTTATTCACCTGTATCTTGGATATCTACATTCAGTAGAACCAAGTGGTCAAGTTCCACTGAGTGTACGGGCATAACGCCACCTTTTCGTAAGTAGCTTTTCCAATTCTGGTCCGCATTCTTGTCATAAATACGGTATTGGAGATTGTAGGGCAACAAATTCTCTAGTTCAATCGGAGCACGAAGCTTGACCCTGATCTTGGGGTATTTTCTGAGAACAATGTCAAGAGCTGTCGTGGAATGTGACGCGAAACTTGCCGTGCAGCAAGATCGTTGGAGTCTGTCTGTACCCACGCCTGGAAGCGGAAGGGTGCCTCACGTTGATCGTTGTGAGGGCAATTGATTGAAAAGGACCTCTTGGCTACTAGATCCTCAAATCGCAAGGACGAACACCACCGATAACCAAAACCCTCTGTGACGACGTTTGATCTGTTTCAGTACGTCAAAAACGTTATGCTTACGGTCTGGCTGAAGTTTGATTCTATTTTGTGTGACAGCTTCAATGGGAAGTGCGTAGTCTTGGCCAGGAGCTTCATAACTGTGAGTGCACAATTCGAAAATACTGAGCAGCGACTGACCAATCTTTTCTAATGAGTATGCGGGATGCCCTGTATGGTCCACTAGCATGAGTTCCAACGGGTAGAATGTGAGGTTCTCCACCAGGTAAGTCGAGCGCAGAGTCACTGTTTTAACATTGTCTTCCACGGTAACAGCGCACAACAAACGATCTGCGTATTTCTCCATCCGAGGCCGCAGCGAGAAGGTGAACTCTCCTTCCTTGTCAACTGGGATGCCTCGAAGAGCTTCCCAGGGTTTCCCGACGATTTGAACCCCAATGTTGTGTTGTTCGGATGCGGAACCGTGCTGAAAACCAGTCAGCGCACGACAAAGAAGTGCATGGTTGGACCTACTTCCCGCGTCTTCTTCCAGTCATCAAATCGCCAGTCTACGACTTGTTCATGATTGAGTTTAACTACATTGCTCTCTTGCACCCCACTGCTGGTATCGTTATCCGACCAAATGAAGAGGGGAGAACCCGTGCGGTTCCGAATTCGGTATGGAGCATAGCTTCCGCGGTCCTTCTGCAAAACTAGGTCTCCTTCCCGTCCCCACATGTTAACAGTGGTTATCACAAGTCCGGCAAAGGTAGTGCTAAGATTGACGTCCAAACGATCGCGGGCGACCATAGAGACCCTGAGAGCACTGGAAACGTGATCCTTGCTCAGCTATCAAGATTACTGTCAACGCAAAACGCCCAAGCGATGAATTGGTCAAATTTACCGACAGCGTAAACTTCCAGGGGTCGATCACTGGTGGAAGGTCAACTACCTGATAAAATGAGAATGATGATAATCATACAAGGTTCCCAATGCGAATTTTTGAGATTCCAATAGTTGATCTGCGTCTCTAGCACAGCTGATGCCTGGAGCTGATTTGCTCATGTTAGCTTCCTTGGTGAGAGCTGGGCGTGAAAGACTCACTCCCGAGGACCAATCCTTAGCTGCCAAGATAAAGGGCTTCACATTTAATTGAAGCATAGGCTGTTCGTGCAGATCCCCGATTAAGATTAGTCTGAAACCGTCAACTGTCCCTTTCATCTACGAAGCCATTGTTATGTATTCTCTGCTGGTGAGTATAAAATCATACCTGCTCCTTTGACATGACAATATGTGCTTTTGCAAGTGTTCCTCGTACAGACTTTGCTGCTGATACAGGTGCAGAGGTCCGAATATGCATATCCGATTGTTTTTCGGTGACAGAAGCATCCTCCTGCGATTTAGCGTACAACTCGATAGCCTTCGTGGCAATGGTAGTGATAAGCATGATATCGCGGTATGATGCTCGAAAGACTATTTCCGTTGATGAACTTTCCATTGATACATGTTGCTCTCGTCGGGAGGCCCTGCTGTCAAGAGAAAACGCCAGGTCGATGTCATCCAAAAAGCGCACTGTGTCTGATTCTGCTCCCATCCGTATCAATGACATTCCAAGCCGGTTGACGCTCAATGCCATAATACCCTATGTTCAGTCAGTATCTCATATGTGCTTACTTGGGCGCTCTAACCTGCTGGGACATCAAAATTTGATTTATGCGGAGTCTGATGGCTTGGGAGGAGGTGTCGGTATCATCTTCTAGCACGCTGATGGAAACGTCATGCAGTTCGAAGCGTAAGTTGATGGAAGGGGAAGTTGGAGGTTCCCTGGTAGTTTCTCTTTCGGCGTTTTTGTTGGAAGTCTTTGAACTTGGGGGTCCACTGGTGAAGAAGGACAAAAGTGCGAAAATGGGCTCAACGGAGAAGATGATGTGAGGGGCGTCGACTGTCATGATCGCCAGAGTAGAGGCACCGGATGAAGTATAAAGCACCATAAACTGGTTCCGCTCGTGATCAGCAGCGGGGACAATTTCCCGGAACTTTGATCCACCAGGTCGGGTGTTGCTCATGGTGAATGAGCGAAGGACCAACTGAGCCTCGGAAGCCCCGTCAGACATTAATTTGGAACGAAGGCTGACGTCATTCAGAGCAAACCGTACAATCCCATGATCTTTAAAGTTTGCCTCAGTGGCGGCCGCTCTATCATATAAATGCAGTTTGACGGTAGCTATAGATGCCACCAAATCAATAGTTGCCCAGGGCCGACTGCCAATGGGAGTGGATGATACGCGGATCTCGGGTTCCAGATTGACCAAGGACATTTGCGCTTCCGAACCAGTAGATAAAGGTTGGCTGAGACGCGAGGCTGATGTTACAGCGAAATCAGCTTGGCCACCCTCGGGAGCACTTGCGAGGACTCGTGGTATTGATTGGGAGAGAACAACAAGAATCTCGTATTGAATTTGAGTGAGATAGAGCTTTATATCGGATATTTTGACAATGACCTATGATCTTGGATGTGAGTAGCGTCGAACTCCGGAAAATATTATCTTACTTGTGTATCCGGAAACTCGTTTTCTTGCGAACGATCGATATTTGCACGTTGGTAAACGTTTGCAACAATACTAATGTCATCAACGATCTTGAGCGTGGATAGTTTGCCATCGTAATACAGGTCCGACGCAAGCTGCAGGCCATTGAGGCTAGCCGAAATCCTACTGACATCTCCGTCAAACGAGTTGCTCGCAAAGACCTCACCGAGGCGCATCGTTACAATATCAGGAAGGCGGGCGGAATCAGAGGGGAAGACGATAATGGGGGTCTTCACGGAGATTTCGAACTGCATACGTTCGATCTCAGAGGCTCTCTGTACAGCTGCGTCACGAGCAGCATCATACAGAGTCTTGAGCTTCGCTAGTTTGGTGACAAACAAATACATGTCGTGAAATGGCTGCTCGAGGAAATGGACTTTGAGCGAGCCCGCGGCAAGGTAAACAGCTGATTTGACACCAGGATAACCTTCATCTTCGGGGTCATATGTCTGGTATCTGAACTCAGCAAAGTTGCTGCCCTCGATGGACAAGATTTGCTTGAACTCCTCTCGGCAAACATCTACGGAGCAATCATCGCTCAGAGCTAGACTCCCCAGGCGACCGGTGATACGCATGGTATTCGATTTCAAGACCATCAGAACAGAAGCTGTTGACAGTGAGAGCGTTGCCAAGCTTGCGAGGTCGTTAATCAATACGACTAGTCGTTGCGTTGAGCAGAAACCTCGTGATTCCATTTTCCAATGCTTACCCTGTATGCTATCCAGCTTCACAGCGATACGGGTAGCGTTGGTTGATCGGGGTGGTATCTTCGTGACATCCTCGGGTTTCAAGTTGTCAACTGTTACCGGGGTTTCTCGCGGAAC
>JBBPNZ010000974.1:0-12182 GCA_038091195.1 Phylloporus rhodoxanthus
ATCTTTTGAGTCGCTGCTGCTAGGCTTTGAACAAAACATGTAAGTTCCTCATTCACTCCTGCGACCAGCCTATGTTTACCTGTGGTAAGGTCAGCGACCTCATGCTCTCCATGTTTGAACAATATTCCCACATTCAGCCTCCCTGCATGCCACTTGGCATGGATCATAAACTGTTTTTACACCAGAAATAATTGGCATTTTTCCTCTGGTGATGAATGCCATGGGTACTTTGCCAATCTCATCGCTGACTACAATGAGAGGTGGCCAGTGAAGGTCTTGGCTTTCCCTCACATCCCTCTGGAGTTTGAGTTGGATGAAATGCAGACAGAGGAGCTCGAAAGAGTATGGGTTGCATTTTACAAGGTCAGTTCCATGTTAGAACTATCTCAGCGTCACTGATGTAAATTAGTACCTGAGAACCCTTTGGAGGTGGATTTCATATGGTCATGAGCATTATGGTCTGGACATTAATGCATTCAACAATTACCCTCACCATTTCAGCCTTCATGTGGATTGTTCCCCCCCCCCCACACAGCCTAGTTTGAAATTTGTACTTCACAAAAGTTAGGCAACATAGCGAAAAAGTCGTGCAGTGTATTGCCTCTAAATTTCGGCGATGCGCTGCTCACATTACAGCAGTGCATTCCATATCGATATAGTGCTAATGTAACGAGTATTCACCATTGCAAGTGCTCACCATCTTACCCATATATATCAAAATGATATTTTGGTGTGTGCATCTCAGGCCTGGGTGACAAGGTTTTTGCTGATGGTAGTCGGCGGTCCTCGAAATATCACAGAATGTTCCATTCTTTGCCATGCCACATGCCTTACTGCCTTAATCACTGTCGGCATGCCCTTATAACGGCGAAAATGTCATCACACACTGTTATGCGTAGCATACACAATGGATTCCACTCCTAAATCGGTTACCTCGAGTGATACTCATGAAGAGACCAACTCCAGAGGAACAAAGAGGATGAGGGATCGCTTAGGGGTTTCCTAAAGCGAGACAAGGACGACGAGGGTTGAGGGTCGTTCAGGGGTTTCCTGGAACGACGACAAGGGCGAGGATCAGCTAAGGGGGTTTCCTTAGGCAAGACTAGGACTAGAGTTCGACTTAGAAGTCGCAAGGCTGAGGACTTGAATGTACGCTAGTATTGCGCAGTTCAAGACTGGAGATACATGCGGTAACGAGCTTGTACTTATAGTAAGTAAGGTGCGAGCATGGACCAAAAGGAGATAAACAAGGAAGGAGACGATTTCCCGAAGCAGAAAGTGAAAGGGAAAGGTCTGGATCACCATATCGTAAGTATGGCTGTAAAAAGTGACAATAAAAAGGGGAGCACAGGTTGCGCTGTGTAACACAAGGTGGCAGTCAAAGAGGTGGAGGAAATATCCGAGTTGGATCGGATATAAACATAAACGGAATGAGTCATCGTGCGAAGTACCAGAATAAGGTGAAGAACATAGCTAACATCCCTCCTAAGAAGAAGTGAAAGAGAATAGGGAGGAAAAAGTGTAACATTACCCCCTGTTTACTCCAAAGACCTCCAGGTCTTTGCTTACATCGCTGCTTTGATTGTCAATCACTGTCCAACCAGCCACTGTGAACGGTGTTGCTGGCGAGTTTGGCGTCACGTGGGTTGGCTAAAACAAAGGATTCGTCGAGGACATCCTCCAGGTCCAAATGAGAATGTAATTCTTCAGCTAGCTCTTCATTCACCTGATACCAGAAGTGACAATGGTTGGGGCGTTTGGCACGAGACGTGGGGTGAGAATGTGTACAGAGGGGGTTGTCGCAAGAGGCGAGTTCTCTTTGTCTGGATTCGGGAGAGAAGTCAGCGTCAGAAATGGGAGGTACGCGTCGGTCAGGAGGGGGTGTCGTGAGGGGACCATGGACAATGGATTCCACAAAAGCATCTTTGTCCTCTGTGGTAGGAGATGGAACGACAGCGGGAAAAGAGATGCGACGGACGGGTTGGCTCTGCCAGTTGGTGGTGACACGAGTGAAGGTGGGGACGGGAGTAGGAGTGTAATAGGTCACGGTCTCACAAGAGTCTACCTCAGATTCGGTGAGGGTGGAGGACGTAGGGGAGGTATGGACCGGTGGGGGAACGGTGAGGGTGGAACGTTCTTCGGAGATGGGAATGCGACGAGGGACCTGAAGAGGAATGATGGGGTTCAAGGCAGTCTGGGCAGGGGCAGGGACAGTGATGTGGGGATGAGTGGGCAGAGGTGGCAGAGAAGGAGGGTGAGTATGAAAGTGATGTTCTGTGCAAATCAAGACATCGTCGATGTTTGCTTCTTTGAAAGCATGAAGGAGTGCCGCACGTTGGGTGGTGAGGGCATGTCTAAGGATCATGGGAATGTGGGGAAGGGAAGCTTGTTCACGAATGGCTTGTTCCATGACTGGGAGGTGGAGGAAGAGGGTAGAGTTCTGGAGGAACGCGGTGTGGAGAGTGGCGATGAGGGAGTCAGAGTCTATGAGGCGAGATAGAATCAAGGAGAGGGTAGGGTCCTGGAGGAAGGAAATAATTGCTTGATAGTCGTCGTCGAAGTATTCCGGGTGGTGGCAGGCAGCAGTCTGAGGAAGGGAGGGAATAGGCATGATGGCAGGAGTAGGCAAGTAGTCAGGGTCGAAGAGGATGGGGAGTGGTCACAGGCGGTGGCGACGTTTATATTCTGAGAGGATTGAGGTGCAATGGTGGAGATTGGACTCGGGTTCCCATGTGTTCTTGGAGGCAGAGTACCCTTTCCATGCGGTCAGGTACTTCCGTCGGCTGATGGGACCTTTGTGGGAGAGGATAGCCTCCACTTCGTACTCTTCTTCACCATCAATGATATCAGGGGGCGGTGTGGGGAACGATGGTCCATAAGAGTCTGTGCTACGAAATGGGGATAAGAGGGAGGCGTGGAAGACATCGTGTATCTTCCAGGTGGGGGGAAGGCGGAGCTTGTACATGAGTGGAGATAGTACCTGGGTGATTTCAAAGGGACCATGACATTTGGGAGCGAGTTTCTTTGATGGGTACCTGAAACGGAGATGGGTGGCTTCGAGCCACACCTTGTCTCCAACTTTCCAGGGGGAGAAATGACGAGTCGATCGAATGGACATGATTTTTCTGGCAGACTTGTGAGCGGCAAGGGCTTCTTTGCGAGCTTCATCGAGATTGGTGAGTTGTTGTTCGAGAGCAGGGAGGAAAGTCTTTCCGAGTATGGGGTATGAGTGGGGTTCATAGCCATAGAGTAATGAGAAGGGGGATCTTTTGGTGGAGCTGTGTGGTGCAGAGTTGTGATGGAATTCTGCTGCAGATAGTGATTGCGCCCAAGAGTGGGGATTGTTGGCGCAAAAGATGCGGAGATAGGTTTCGAGTTTCTGGTTGGTTTGCTCTGTTTGTCCGTCGGATTGGGGGTGATAAGCGGTGGAGAGGCGGACATCGTATTTCAGAATACAAGCGAGTTCTCTGGCGAAGGTGGAGGCGAATTGTGGTCCTCTGTCCGAGATAAGAGAGTCGTGGAGGCTGAAGCGTTTGAACACATTTTCAAAGAGAAGGGAGGCGATTCCAGCTATGTCAATGGATTTTGAATAGGGGATGAGAATTACCCCCTTAGTAAGACCATGGCCGACCACAACCAAGATAGAATCATGGCCATCAGACAGAGGAAGGTCGGTGATAAGGTCGCAGGACAGCTGTTTGAAAGGTAGAGACGAGGTGGAGATGATGGGAGACAGGGGAGGGACGATGGGATGGGTATTAACTTTGCTTTGTTGGCATACGGCGCAGCCGTCGATGAAGTGTTTGACAAAAGTGGAAAGACCGGGCCACCAGAAGTCGCGTTCGAGGATTACTTTGGTGCGATAGACACCCATGTGACCCGATAAGAGAGAAGAATGGATAAAGTGCAATAGGGCGGAGCGCGCAGGAGGTGGGACATACATGCAACCTTTGAAGTAGAGGTGACCATTGTTGAAGTGCCAGTCCGCCAGGGAGGCGCGCGTAAAGAGAGGGGAGCCTTCATCTAAGGCTGCGAGAGCTTTGATGACAAAAGGGTCGGAGGGGCAGAGGACTGGATATGACAAGCGAGGGTGGTATCGAGGGCGTTGATGACTACAGGGTCGGGGATAATGGAGGTGTTGGCATTGTCAGAGGATGTGTCAACGTCATCATGGCGAGAAAGAGCATCGGCAGGACCCATACGGGTGCCAGGGGTAACTTGCCAGATAAGGTCGAAGTCCTGTAAAAAGAGAGACCAATGGGCATGACAACAAGAAAGTTTGCGAGGGTCTTTGATATACGAAAGGTTCTTATGATCGGTGATAATGGTGACGGGGAGAGTGGTGCCATGCAGGTATTGTTTCCACTCATCAAGGGCGAGGATGATGGCGAGGAGTTCTCGGTCATAGATGTCGTAGTTGCGCTCGGCAGGGGAGAATGTTTTAGAGAAGTAGGCGACAGGGCATAGGTCATGATTGGCATCGTGCTGCATGAGGACTGCACCAGAGGCGAGAAGGGAGGCGTTAGTCATGATAGAGAATGGTTTGGAGATGTCGGGGATGACAAGAACTGGAGCAGAGCAAAAGATCTTCTTAAGATGGTCGAAGGATCGTTGTTGTAGGGGGGACCAGGCCCAGGGCTCGTTCTTACACGTGAGAAAAGTGAGCGGGGTGGCGACATCAGAGTAGTTGGGAATGAACTTGCGATAGAAATTCGTGAAGCCGAGGAAGGAGCGCACTCCTTTAACAGTCGTGGGTGGTTTCCAATTGGCGATAGCAGAGAATTTCTTGGGGTCCATGCGGACAAGTCCTTGACCGATGATCATGCCGAGGTATTCCATGGTGGGGGTGTCGAAGGAGCACTTAGATATCTTGAGAGAGAGACCATGTTCTCGAAGGCGGAGGAGGACACGACAAGTGCGTTCATGATGGAGTTCAATGGTTCCGTGGGTGTGAATACCGAGGTCATCCATGTAGATTTTCAACCATCGTTCAAGGATCATGTCGGTGAAGATATGATTCATGAAAGCTTGAAAGGTGGTGGGTGCATTACAGAAACCGAAAAACATGACAGTTGGTTCGAATAGGCCGAGAGGGGTGATGAAGGCGGCTTTCCATTGGTCTTCCTCTTTGATACAAATGTTGTTGTATCCCCATTGGATGTCGAACTTAGTGAAAAAGTTGGCATCCTTCATGTCGTCAATAAGTTCAGTGATGAGGGGTAGAGGGTAGGCATTGCGGATGGTGTGACTGTTGAGGTAGCGATAATCCTGGCAAGGGCGAAGGGATCCGTCTTTCTTTGGAACGAAAAAGAAGGGTGCAGCTTGTGGGGATTTGGACAGGACGATGTGGCCGGTTTTCAAATGTTCTTCGATGAATGCACGACAAGTCTCTTTTTCAGCGGGGTTGAGCAGGTAAATTTTGGCAATCTTTGGAGCGAAGGTGTCTTTGAGATCGATAGTGTGATTGAATGGACGGTGAGGGGGAAGTTGATCATGAGTGGATTCAGCGAAGATGTCGGCGAAGTCAGAGCAGAATTCAGGAATGGGGATTTCCTTGGGTTTCTCAGTCTGGGCGATTTTTGTCGAGATGGTGATCTTGGTGATATTTTCTTCCAAAGATCTTGTTAAGGGAGGGCACTCATGAAGAGGCCTCTCTACCCCAAGAGGATATTGAGAGGAGAATGCTGAGGCAATGTCGAGGTCTGGGTCAGGAAAGGGCGTGACTCCATATGTAAGAGTGTTCGTTAGCTGGGGAAGGGAATCGAAGTTAAGAGTGAAGTTCTTCCAGTTGATGGTTGGGTTCCATTTCTGAAGCCAAGGTAGTCCAAGTATGACGTGGGGGTGGCGAAGGCGAAGTATCAGGAAGGAGACCATGTCGGAGAGGTCGGAGGCAGAGATCTTGATTGTGGCTTTCCATAAAATGGATCCTTTCGTGTTTGTGGTTCCGTCTATGTTGTAGGCTATAAGTGGTTGTGCGAGGCAGGATAACTTGAAATCACCCAAGGGAAGAAGTCGGGGATCAAGAAAGTTTCCAGTTGCTCCTAAGTCAATGAGGGCGTTGGTGTTGACGATTTTTGTCTTTCCATGTAGCTGAATGGGGAGATGCATAGTTCTATTGTCATTTCGTGCTACAAGTACATGATCGGCAGTAAGGGAAGAAGACGTTGAGGCAGCTTCCCTTTTTAAAAATCTTTTATGGCTTGGATATGTTCAGGGGGGACGGAGACAGCTTCGTCAGCAGGTTCTTCATAACACATCTTAAGGACGGTGTTAAGACCAGTTTTACTCCGGAGGTAACTCCGAGGAAGTCCGGAGTTAGGAGCGAATGGGACTTGGCTTCACCGTATGTGGTGCGCCCTTGTCTTCATGCTGGTCCCGTATTTCAGAGTTGGTCGGACGGAGGAGTAAGGACTCAACACGAAGTGTGAATAAGTCAGTCAGAGAGGGTCGGAGTAGAAGGAGTAAGTCTAATGTGATATTCAAACTGGAGTATGAGTATCGAGTACAGAGGGTTTATATACGGAGGTGGAGTTAGGAAAATACTCGTATATGGACGGAGGCAGAGACGGAGGAAAAGTAAGCCGGAGCTGTGTCTGCAGTTGAACACAGCTGCGGTCGAATCTAAGAAGCGAGTCTAATACAAAAGAGTCAAAGGGACAAGGAACAGAATGAAGAAGGATATAAGAAGGAACTTCGGGAACTCCTAAGTGCTTCTTGGGCGAAAGTGCTCTGGAGTTGGTGGACTTGAGAGCGGAGCTCCAGAGTTGAACTTAACGCGATCTCCTGGATATGATAGTATCCCCCTTCTAGGCCTGAACCCCTGAAGGCCTAAGCATATAACAATGCGGAGTGGGAAAATTGGAGTCCGAAACCTCGCTTATTGTCCGGCTGCGTATAAAGTCCGCCATGGCTAAGTTGCTGCTCCTTAACTCACAACCACTACCATGTCTGCCCCCCTCGGTAACATCAGAGGCTGGTCCGAGGAGCAGCTCAAGGAGAACGAGAACGACGAAGACGGCGTTAGTACCGCCAAGTTCAATGAGCGCCGGAGGCGAGCGAAGGTGCGGAAGGAGGAGACAGAGCGAAAGGCGCATGAGGAAGCTGAATGAAAGGCGCACGAGGAGGCTGTGCGAAAGGCGCGTGAGGAGGCCGTGCGCCGACAGGCAGAGGAGAAGCGGAGGGCAGAGGCGGAGAGGGAGGCACGGGAGGAGGCGGAGCGCAGGGCGGAGATGCAGAAGGCTGAGAAAGTGGCCAAGAAAAGAGTGAGTACATCACTCATCCGCTCGACAGAGCTAATCGGAGGTAGGCGGAGGAGATCGCCATGCAACAGAGTGGCAAAGGGAAGGGGAAGGCACCAGAGGCGCCGGTGTGCAACCGCTGCGCGGAGCGTCAGCTCAAGTGTGAACTTGGGCCCAGTAAGTCGACCTCGTGCAACGAGTGTCGCGAGGCCAAGGCCAAGTGCGAGTGGCCTGGTGAGCAGAAGCCGGAGAGGAAGCGCAAGCGAGCGCAGGTGGAGGAACCAGAGGCGGGGCCAAGCGGCTCGAAGAGGGCAAAGAGGGCATTGGAGGAGAGCGACAGGATGACAGTGCTGGTGGAGGTGCTGAGGGGGGGTCTCAGGACCATCACAGAAGCCCTTGACAGGCAGGGGAGGCTCCTCCAAAAGTTGGTGGAGCTGGAGGCGGACAAGGTGGAGTTGATGCAGGTGGAGCGGTGGCAGTCAGAGGACGAGAAGGACGAAGAAGAAGAAGAAGTGGAGGAAGGAGAAGAAGGAGAGGTAGAAGGAGATCTGCCAGAGTTGGCAAAAGAGAAAGAGGAGAACAGAGATGGGTCGGAGGAGGAGGAAGAGGAGGAAGAGGAGGAAGTAGTTTAGTTCGCCCCGCTCTTTGCTCGCCGTAGATACTTCAATCGTAATTTGTTTTGTTCGTGCGATTAAGCGGAGTGAGTTTTGGCCTTATCCGGGTATCGGAGATGGTAAGCTTGAACAAGCTCAGATGCATGCTCAAGTTCATCAGCCAATAACCAAGATGTTTCTTCATCTGTACCTTCATATCCGGACCAACGCACTAGATACAAGAGTTTGCAATTCCGGCGTCGACGGTTGATCTTGGAGCCGAGGATCTCAGAGATCTTGTACTCAGCTTCGCTGTCGATGTCTACCGGAGGCGGCGGAGTTTGTACGCGATTGGGGATCATGTTTGGTGTCACAAGTTCTAGCTGTGAAACATGGAAGATAGGGTGAACAGATTTCATGGAGTCCGGAAGTCAGAGTGTGATGGAGTGAGTGCCTGGCTGTGCAATGATTGTGAAAGGCCCAAGGTTTCTCTCGGAGAGTTTTCTCGAGGGCCTAGTGGTGCGGAAGTACTTTGCTTTGATGAAAACCTGGTCACCGATTTTGAAGTTCGGTGCCGGAGTTCGTTTAGTGTCCGCGGGTCCCTGGTATCATAGTTGTGCGGCAGCCATCTCCTCACGGAGGAATTGGTGGAGGGAATCAAGGTCGACGGAGTATTCGCGAGCTCGTTCAGAGGTAAGGTCTTGTTCGGGGTGTACTGAGATGTTGGGGTGGTAGCCCTTGTTGGCGAAGAAGGGAGAGACGCCAGTAGTTGCATTTGGAGCATTGTTGTACAAGAACTCTGCAAGTGGCAGGAGTTTGGACCAGTTGTCTTGCTGGTAATTGCAATAAATGTGTAAGTACTGCTCTAGCGTCTGATTCATCCTTTCTGTCTGACTGTCTCCTTCCAGGTGATAACCGGAGGTAAAGTGGAGGCGAATGTCCAGGGCTTTACCTAAAGACCTAAAAAAATGGGAGACGAACTCGGAACCTCTATCGGAGGTGATATGGGAGGGAACTCCGTGCTTCGAAAAGACATGGAGGAGAAAGAGTTTGGCTAACTCCGGAGAAGTGATCGTGTCGTTGGTAGGGATAAAAACGCATTGTTTGGATAGATGATCCACGACCACTAAGATAGCTGTGTGTCTGGAGGAAGACAGGAGTTGTTCGATGAAGTCCATGGAGATGGAGTTCCATGGCTTCTCAGGGATGGGGAGTTGTTTTAGAAGTCCATATGGCTTATGCCTTGGAACCTTTGCGCGTGCACAGGTGGTACACGAGGAGACGTACTCTTTGATGAAGGTGCGTACTCCTGGCCAGGTGTACTCGCGGCATACAAGTTCTAAGGTCCGGTTCTGTCTGAAGTGTCCGGAAAGAGGGTGATTGTGCTTGTAGCGGAGAACACGAAGACAGAGGTCGTTGGAGTCGGGGACATAGATGCGATTGTCAAGACGGAGAAAACCATCGGAGTCGACTGACCAACAAGAGGTTGATGGTTCGGAGGTGGACAGATGGATGGAAGCCAAAGGATCAGAGGGAAGAGTGGAGAGGATATCGGCATGGAGTAGCTCGACATCGAGGAGGGTGCTTGCCCGGAGGACTGGAGCAGCGAGATAGGTAGCTCGCAAGGAAGAAGTGAGCTGTTCCTGGGTAAAGACTGGGCGGAAGTTGTGGGGGTTGACATGGGCGTAGTCCCTATCCCCCTCTTTGGGATAGACGTCCCAGCGTCTAGTGAGGGCATCGGGCTTGGCTCCAAGGCATCCGGGATGGAAACGAACAATGAGGTTGAACTGGGAGAGGAACTCCGACCAGCGGGCTTGCCGCCGAGTCAGGAGTTTAGTGGTCGCGAAGTATTCCAGGTTCTTGTGGTTGGTGACGATGTCAATGGGAGTTGCGGAGCCTTCAAGATAGTGGCGCCAGGACTGAAAAGCCTCGTGGATAGCGAGGAGCTCCTTGTCATGGGTGTCGTAGTTGAGCTCTGGAGCGGACAAAGTCCGTGAGTAGTAAGCGACAGGCCAGATCTCCTTGTCTGGACAACGAATGGAGAGAATGCCAGCGATGGCATAATCGGAGGCGTCGGTTTCCACAATGATCAGAGCGTCCGGAACCCAATGGGTGAGGATAGGAGCAGAGGTGAAAGCGTCTTTTAGATTCTGGAAAGGCGGAGCGACAGGTGTCACTGAAGTTCCATGGTATACCCTTGCGGGTGAGGCGGGTCAAAGGAGTGATGATACCGGAGTAGTTGTCTATGAAGCGTCTGTAAAAGTTCGCAAAGCCGAGGAAAGACTGAACGTCCTTGATCTTCCGAGGCTCGGGCCAGTCTTGAATAGACTTCACTTTCTCCGGAGACATTGTAAGTCTGGAGGGTGAAAGCTGGTAACCAAGATACTCAGTAGATTCAGTGTGAAACTCACACTTCTCGGGTTTGGTGAAGAGGCCGTTTGCACGGAGTCGCCGGAGGACTTCTCGGACATGCTTCTTGTGAGAAGCCATGTCAGCAGAGTAGATGAGGATGTTGTTGAGGTAGACCACTACGCAAATGTCTAAGAGATCTGCAAAGACAATGTTGATGAAGCGTTGAAACGCTGCCGGAGCGTTTGTGAGACCAAAGGGCATTACTAGCCACTCATAGGAGCCATAGCGCGTTCGGAAGGATGTCTTCCATTCATCTCCATCGGCAATACGAACCAAATGGTAGGCATGCTGGAGATTGATCTTGGAATAGACTTTAGCGCGACTCGGAGCGTCTAGGAGATCGGAGATGCGAGGGAGTGGGTATCTATCTTTTTTTGTGATTTTGTTTAGTCCTTGGAAGTCGACGCAAAGGCGGAGTGAGCCGTCCTTCTTGCAGACAAACAGGACCAGAGCGGCATGAGCGGAGGAGGAAGGGCGGATGAAACCCATAGCTAAATGCTCGTCTAGGAACTCATGAAGGGAACCGAGCTCAGAGGAAGAAAGGGAGTAGGTTGATCCCAGGGGAGGGGAGGCGCCATCTTTCAGGTTGATCTTCAGATCATGTTCACGATGGGGAGCTAGCGTGTCTGCCTTGCTCTTGCTGAAGACATCAGCAAAGTCGTGGTAGTCCGGAGGAACCCCGGACAGATCTGTTGTTTCTGGAGTAATGGAAGCGGAGCGGAGATCACTCTCCTGGGGGCGGAGTTGCATGCTGAACTGCACGGAGCTTTCAAGGTGACAGGCCAGCACAAAAGCTGGTGTGCTAATCAGGGCAATGTGAGGAGCAGTGCGGTTGGAGAAACGTGGTGGATCAGATGTGGTAGGTTCAGTGGATGACAGAGAAGTCGAAGGCTGCGGAGAAGCGTGTGGAGTTGCTGGCATGGACTGTTCTGGTGAACGGAAAGAGATACTGCTTGTAACCCAATCAATCAACGGATTGTTGTGGGTAAGCCAGTTGTGTCCAAGGACAAGGGAACAGGAGCCATCCAACGGAGTGACATAAAACGATGTCGGAGTGATACCACCGGTTTCGAAACGGATGGAGAGGGTAATTGCTCGCGTGATTGTGCTATTCGTGGTGCCGTCGAAGAGGCGGAGTTTGAGTGGGGGTACAGGGTAGGTTGAAAGCGAGTGTTTATTTACAAAAGTTGTATCTATAAAACAATCGGAGGAGCCGGAGTCTACTAACGCGGGGAAAGCAGAGATGGGGTACGAAACTAAGGTAACGGAGGGCATGAGGGATTTAGGATCGGAAAGAGCGGACGCGTTGAGACGAATCTCCTTTGGTGCACGGATGGGGTCAACGCAACCTCCTGGCCGTGCGGAGTCACGGAGGTCACTGCCTATTTTTTTGACTCCGTAGAATCATCCGGTTTGGTTTCCGGAGTTGTTGTCGCGATGCGACCCTTGGAAGCCCTAGAGGTGGACTTCGGGCAATCCTTTGCCATGTGGCCTCCAGCTCCGCAGAACATACAGAGCTTGTTGTCGAAGCGGCGTTTGCGCTCATCGGAGGTGAGCTTGCCATCGCTGCCGAGCTTCGACGAGAGGTCAGGCTTGGGTGGTTTGGCAGAGGAAGTAGAGGTGGTGGCTTTGTTGTTAGAACCACCAGAACGCGGAGCGAAAGCAGATGACGTTGGTTTGGCGGAGGACGAGGTAGAAGAGGAGATAGCAGAGGGCTTCGTCTGGCGACTGATTTCGGACTTGCGCTCCCAGTAGCACGCGTCGATGGATTGTGCCAGGTGGCGGAGTTCGGAGAGAGTGGGAGGCTTTCCCATACGAGAGACCTCATCCTTGATACGGTCAGGCAGACCGTTATAGAAGTGGTGCCTAAGGGCACCTTCTCCGTAACCCCGGACTTGTGAAGCGATCCGGTTAAACTCGACCACATACTTGTTGATGC